>JAIUZE010005917.1:0-32541 GCA_022085475.1 Heliosperma pusillum
CATTGAAATCCCACTCGAATTCCGCACTAGATCACACTCTTCCTCATGTTCATCACCTTCTCTTGCTTTCTCTAGTGGCGTATATCCTCTCCCTTTCTTTAATTAGAATTAATCAGCGACTCTTTATGGCTAGTTAGACTATATAGCCCATAGTTATCATGATCATAATCTATAAGCTCAAATTACTGATCTTATCTACTCTGCTTCTTTAATAAAGTTAACTACCCTTTTTTTTGTTCCCCATACATAATCCCTCGTCACTCCACATGTTTCATATTCATCCAACTAACTCCTTATTTCATGGTGTGGTTGGTAAGCTACCTCAAACAGGTGAACTTATCTTTCTCGCTAATGTGTCCACAAGGTCCAAAGGAGCGTCTCAAAGAGGTCAAATATTATAATATATCTTACTCGGACAAACTGTTCATTCTATTTACCTTTAATTTTAAACAAAACCAGACTTTATATGCATCACGCATCCGAGTCTCATATATACCTTACATATTACAACCAATAGATGATTCTTTCAACTCTTTTCGCAAATTCAAATAACTATTAGCATAAGTAAACTAGTTCTTGAACACACCCCAATAAAATTCACTTACATCACTCTAGGCCATTGTTCTACTCATCCCAAACGTTTAAATTGTTCTTCCTCCTCATGTATACCAAAATTAAAGTGATCTCTTAATACTAATTACTTCAAACTATTCTTCTCAATTAAGAACCACAACCATTTGTGCTAAGCTTTCATTCTCTGAAAGTCATGTTGCGACCTAAATCACCAATGTCATACCTATGTAATTCCTTGGTCATACTAAAGCAAAAGAAGTATCTACCATCTCATTTAAATCTACGAAATTCTCCACCAAAATGTATTAATAACCCATAAATTACGATTTACATCTCGACGACTCAACTTCATCATTGATCCAATATAGTCCTTACACTTATCCTCAAAATACCATTCAGTGCATTAAGTGGAGTCAATTTGATAGCATCATACACTATTCCAATATACTATATTCCAATATCTTTTCCTCATTCGAAGCACAATCACCTTTATATCCACATCATAAATATCATCTCAGCTAAGCAAGTCATCATATTACCTCGATTCTCTTAGCTAGTACCTCTCATTAATTATTTTCTACACATGCTATCTCTAAACCACCGATCTTCACCTTACATCATCATCATTCTCAAATATAATAGCGTAAATATTCATCCTTTTTTTTTTAAATCGAATCATTGGTATAATAGTTTTTTTAAGAAAAGTTATCTACTGATATATCTCAATAACTTTCGTATCATTATAACAACAATAACATACTTATCAATACCTCAATTCATCACCCATTTACGAAGAAATATTTAGTCCTACATCTCACAAATTTCCAAAATTTCTTAATCAGCAACCACAAATAGGTGTATTCAGTCATGCAGACTTCTCTAAGTTCCAAATTCCTCTCGAAGTTATCCTTGTTATAAAGTCTAACTAACTTTTAAAGTAAGCTCTTTTACATCAGTTTCTTGCATATCAACAACTAATTAACAATATCACTCCTTACCATATCGAATAACATTCTCCACACACTAAGTTCCCAAATAAAATGTACTATTACGTTGATCCTATAGCCAATGTCCCTTAAAGAATGTTCAAATATACCTACTATACTTTCACTTTGCTTATATATACCACAATTTTAATTTCCACTTATTGTCCAAAATCTTTACACAATTTTTAACCTCAATTAAACACTAGCATAGTTCCACTTTAAGTCTCATCACAACAAACAATACCAAAGGCTAATAAGTAGTGCAACATTTGATTTTAATTATATTATTTGTCATTTTTAAATCTAGGATTATACTCCCATGTAAATCTTCACTTGTAATATCAAGTCTCAAAATCCATAATCTGTATAATTCATTAGTGTTAAAACAATTTACAACTCACGGCTTCAATTAGTTATATGATCACTAAAACTGTAACATCTTGTTACCACTCCAAATAGAACCAATAGCCAAATCATGCAATACATTCCCAATAATGATCGCCATTACATTACAATTTTAATTATAAGACAAATTTTCATGCATATAATCATAACGAATTCAATATGTTACACATCTCAAGTAACATCACAAGTTAAGATTCCATTCCATAACACTATATTATGTGCATGCTCAATTTCACTTCAAATCATATTAACATACAACATTGCATACCATTTCCATATCCCTTACAAATCATAATGTTCAATCATTCAAGTCGATTCCAACAATTCTTAACATACGTCCCATACAATCCCACACTCATCTCACACACGCCATTTATTATTGTTATTATTATTATTATTATGAAAACTTTTTGAAAATATTTACTTTTGTCGGTCGATTCACGGGCAGTGAAGAGATATGAAGATCTAATCACCTATCCAAAAAGGAAACCCGCTCTAATACCACTTTGTAACACCCCCAATATCCTCTTAGTTTAAAATTTCCAATTTCATTTAAAATAGGATAATGGGTGTGCCACAATGTAATCAAATGTAGTGATAGAACCATGATTTAAAGCAAAAAGGATAAAAGTCCATATGAATAAAAACCAAGGTGTTAAAATCCGATTTCAACATTACAAATTTAGCGGAAGCAAATCAAAGTTATAAGTCTCAAAAACCATCAAATGTTTTTAAAGTTCAAACTTCAAATATTCCATGATAGCGCGCTCTCCCCAAGAGTTCTCGACTCTACTTTCCACAAGTACCTATCATACGATCTGCTCACACCGTTTGTGGTCATCGCAGGTCCAATCAAGGACAAAACAAAAGAAGGGTCAACAATAATGTTGAGTAAGGTAAACAATCCGAAAAGAAGAATTAGTAAGTTGTAGAATACTAACTTGAATTACATTTTCAAAACAATGTATGAGATATAAGAATTTTCAACAACAACATGTGGTATTTCATATAATCAATGTTTCCAAACTTTTCGAATCACATTCCTTCCAATACCTTTTCCATTTGAAAGAAAACATTTCTTTCCATAAGTTTCGAACATTTTCAAAACCACATTTCTTCCAATACATTTTTATTTGAAAGAAAACATTTCTTTCGATAAGTTTCCATCATCGGTGTACTTGGATAGAGGCCGTATGGAGAGTGTCCTCTCGTCCTAGTCAGGATAAGATGAGGTTCCCCAAACCATGTACTAAACTATCCAAACATCTCGAGTGTGCCCACCCCTCCAAGGGCCAACCCCAAGGAGGAAGATAAGAGGACGGGGTCTCGATCAACTAACCCCCACCAAAAGCTTTGTGTAGAAGGTCCCTTATTTGGGACAACCTACCCCTCTACCAAAACCGTTTCAGAACCAATATCAAAACCTTTCGAAACAATTAAATCCATTTCCTTGAAATTCAACATTTCCATAACGTGTACAAAAGATCAAACAGTTTTGGTTTTCAAAACTCTTAAAAATCATAAGTCCTTCATTTCATTTCAAACACGATTCCATAATCAAGAGATTGGACAACATCAATCATCTTCAATATTCATTTCATCACAATAATTCCAACTAATAACAAGAATCATTACAAGCATATTAAATATTACAACATTCGGAACAATACTCAATAGTTTAAGAATAGTGTACGGATTAGTGTTTTCCCTTACCTCACAAGGTTGCTTAGGGAGCGGTTACAACGCCTCTTCTACAAATTTCGAGTCTACAATATGTATAAAATATTGATTACTAATGCATTCAAGTTGGTTCTTAACTTTCTTGTTTTACATTACTTGAATTATACGGTTTCTATTATTTTAAGTTCCGTTAACTAACTCATCCCACTCTATCGTCTATAAATATTATTTAGCATAATACCAGAATGTATATGAATGATTTATTAATTCATTTATTGTTTGGTTTAGTCAATAAGCATACATGAAATGAGATTAAGCAAGTTATATTGACCTAACTACCCTCCATGATTTTTCAGTAGGAATTAGAAACTTTAAACTGCCATATCTCTCTCGTTACAAATCATTTGTATACGTGGTTTGTGGGGTTGGATTCCTTGAGATGTCATATAACTTTAATATTCAGATAGTCAAGGCCTAAAAAGGTTGCTAAGTTATACTAATTTACAGTTTAACAAAATCTGTCAAAAAACGAGGCTTAATATGTTATTAGGTGGGAAATTTTTTTAATAAATCGAAATGCCAAGATTCGAAAGTCTAAAGTGCTCTAATTTCCTAATAATTTAACATATTAAAAGATGGGATGTTAAAAATGTTAATAAGTATAATTTCAAAAGCCTTTTATGAAGATGACAAGTTTTCACTAGTAAAACTATTATACTCATTAATCTCGTTTTTTCCAGATTATTGAACGAATTTGTAAAAATCATAATAAATTGAAAACATCATATTTTAAGGCGTGGTCAGTTTGTGTAGATTCCTTAATGAGTCTACTAACTTTAAGTAATTGTAGGCCTAAGTCTAAAACTGAGTTTAAGATACCAAAAATCATGTTTTGCCATAATGTGTCGGATTTCGAGACAAAAAAATGCATAAATCCGTCTTAACAGAATAAAATGAGTTGATTCCAGAGCCTAACATGCTCTATATTCATTGAAGTTTATTGTGGTAAAAGGGATTGTATTTATTAATCTTTTAAGTTACATTTTAAGACTCATTCATTGGTACATGCAGATTCGGTTTGTCCAGAATCACGTTTTAGTGTATGATTTTTCATTTACAAACAACACATGAGAATCTGACAAAATTTTGTATACAAGTTATATACATGGAGAAGTACTACATATACGTTTTCACACTAAGATAACAAGCTTAAATCCGATTTATATTCTGTTCATAATCAACCTCCGGATTTGACAATTTAATGATTGTTACGTGCTTAAGTTCATGCATGCATGAATGGAGACTCTTATAGTTCGTTTTAGGATTTGTTTTACTCGTGTTTAAGTGATGAATGAAAATAAAATCAGAAAAGTGTAGTGTTTTAGTCCTTACAAGGTGAAGAACTTGGTGTTTAGGCAAGATCCTCCTCCTAGCTTTCTTCTTCTTCTTCTTCTCCTTCTATTGGTTTCTTCCTTGCTCTCCCTCTCTCTATGTTTTTGTTGTTGTTGTTTTGTTTTGAATGAAAATCTGATGGGATTGAGTTATGAGTAAATAGGAGTGGTTATGGGAAGAATAAAAAGAAGGGTGTTGGGAAGAGGGGGAGTAGGGGTGTAGGGGGGTGGCACACATGGGAAAGAGGGGTGTCTTTTTTTTTCTCATTGGACCAATTGCTCTAGGCATGCCATAGGATTTTTAGGGATCATCATGGCTGCTAGGATTTTGTTGTAGGTGGTGTTGAGTCGGGTTTGCGCGCGGCAGAAAATAATGCACGAGACGGTGTTTTATGCAACCTCAAAATGCAATACGATTTTACCAATTACCGACACAAGAATTGTGTATATGTTCTTTTCTTATTTTTTCATGGGTGAATTAATTTAAGAAATGTATTTTATTATTATTTATTCTTAATGTTCGACGATAATATTTATTATTAAATGTAATTGTATCGTTACTAAATTTCCATTTTATCTCTTATTGATTTTAGCCTCTTAAAAAACTTTATTATAATTAGTCTTAATTTTTTTTCTTTTTTTTTTATTGACGGATTTTACGGGTATTACATTTACGTCAATCATATAGATTTCTGATGAAATTTTACCTGACGTCACACGTCCTGCTTTCTTATCATCAAGATACTTAGGGCAATTTCATTTCCAATGCCTATTTCCGTTACAGTAAAACATGTATGTTCTGGTGTTGCTCCTTTTTTAGGTTTGAGGGGATAGCCAATCACTATTGCTTTTCCCTTTTCCTTTGCTTTGGGGTTGACTTTCTTCCCTTTAGCATTAGACTTTTTAAATTTTTGTTTACTTTTAACATTTATGTTTAAAACGTCCCTTTTCGAACTCCCACTCGACTGCAAATCTCTTTCAGTCTGTACCAAAAGGCCATGAAGTTCGTGGATACTCTTATCCATGTTATTCATGTTTAAATTTACTCTAAAACTAGGAAAACCATCGTGAAGTGAATGTAGCACGCGATCAATTGTAATTTCCTTAGAAATCGGACTTCCTAAAGTCTCGAGAGTTTCCGCGCACTCAATCATATTGAGTACGTGGTTACTCATAGATTGACCTTTAATGAGACGAGCCTCGAAAAACTTAACTGCGGCATTATACCTTTGAACACTTGGTGCTTGGGAGAACATGTTTCCAAGCCTAGTATAAATTTCATGTGCGGTCGGAAGTGTTATGCAACGAAGTTTCAAAAACGGATCCATTGCGAAAATCAAGACATTCTTAATTGAGTTCGAAATTTGCATATATTCGTCGTAAGTTTGACGAATAGCAACACTAGCCCTTACAGCGGGAACAGTAGGAGGAGGGTCCACCAGATATCGCAATTTACCGTCAGCAATAGCAGCAGCCTTTAGCTGCTCTATCCACTCGACATAATTGCTCCCATCTTTCTTTAAATAAGACTTGTCCATAAAGGACCTAAGCCACGACTCTTTCGGTAGAGTAGAGGAGGGTAAATCATTTTGTTGAATTGCTGTATTAGTCGACATTATGCAGATTTTATACTACAAACGAAAAAGAAGGAAATATTAACATTTATCGGAAAAATAAACCTGAAAAATCAAGTTATAAAAACGTTTATTTAATGATCTCCCACTAAACTATATAAACGATCCCAAGATCCGTTTTTAATTAATCTTGGGCACGGTGAGCCTATACATCCCTTAATTAATTAAAGTCGGTGAGTCAACTTTTGACTGATTCTACACCTAGAACTCTTAGTCGATAAATTTCTTAAATATATCTTTAGCCCCGGGACTGAGACTTGTCTCTGCATCCCGTTGAGTCCAACCAACTTTGACGCGTAATAATATTTATTACCCTACTTACCCAACGTAAAAAGGGAACACCCCGCTGAGGCGAGCGTGACCCTAATGAAGAAGGGATTTATAGGTGCTAATTATTGGTAAGGCTATATCTCAATTTTAAAATATGTGAGAGATCTTGTAAAAAATTATCTATCACTTTTTAAGTGAACTAAATAGGTGAATGGTAGATGATTTAATGACAATAACTAAAATAAAAATGCACTAGACTTTGGAAATTTGGCATGGCGGAACAATTGCAACAATTAACATGTAAATAAAACAATAAATATAAATCCTAATATGGCCACTTATCTTAGTTAATATAATTAACTATTACATTAAGCTTTCCAAAATACAAATCTTCAATTTCTTGAAACCGTCTTTTAGATCACCTTTTCTTCGTCTTTTGGACCACCGTCTTCTCAAAAATAATTACATCATATAATCCTATTATACAATTTTTCTAATAAAAAAAAATAATTAATTTTACAGACGGGCAATACGTGATTGCTTAATTACAAACCAAACTAGTATTCCCTTACATTACGGGTAATACTAATTTCTAACTAGGCCATATTAGGTACAAAAATTCATCAAATGAATAAATTAATTGATTAACATGCTAACATTCAACAAATTATTTACAATAAATAAATATGAAACATGCCAAATTGCCATTTTTCATAATTAATCATATTAATAATCTTATTATAATGAAGTTATAACCAATTTTTTAACCTTTAAAAATTATAAATTTATGTTCAAACCACCTTTAAGTTTACACTAATATCCCAAACTGATTTGGTACTTCACAAATTAGTCTCCACTAATTCTTGAACAATATTAGCATAATTTAACTTATTTTGCTATTTTTATCACAATTATCGTAACTTTTACGCTTTTATTTCGAAATAATCATATTAAATAATGAAAATTCGAAATAAATAATTGCAAATATTCTGGAATAATATCAGAATACTAAATGGACCAAAAAATAAATTTTCAAAATTTTTAAGCCATTTTCATAATTTAGTCGTATGTTATATCGGTTTTCCGTAAACACGATATAACCATGCCAATAAATTACCAAAATAAAAAAAAAATAAAAAAAAATAATTTTTTTTTAAGTTTCTGGAACATTTACAGACCCTGAAAAAAATAAAAATTGATCCATTTAATTTTCGGTTATATTTAATCATAATATAGTCATTATTTATTGATTATTATCTCATAAAATCAATAAAATTGCCAAAAAATTAACAATTTAATTTCTTAATTTTACATACACTAATTAAAACATGCATGCATGAATATATTAAGATTTCATCATTTATTTTAACATGCAATCAATTTTAGCTAACTATTAACCAAAATAATGCTTTTTAAGACACTTTTAACCAAAAATTAAACTAAAAATAGAAAATTAACTCCAAAAATAATAAAATTCGACCAGAAACTTTTTAAGGTCAGTATGAACATTCGTGGAAAAAATCTTTCATTTTAACCATTTTATCAATATTTAAGCAATTTATCATATAAATCGTCTTAAGTCGTATTAATAAACATGCATGCACAAAAGGCTCTGATACCAATTGTTAGTTATGAAAACTATATGTTTAGACTTTCTAAACATTATATTAAATTATCATAATTTAATTTTTATGGGATCTAGTACATGCATGATTAATTAGTGCTTATTAAACAACAAATAAGTAGAAATTTCCTTACAATGCTTTATGGAAATGGTATACTACAACCTTTGTAGTTTTACAACCTGAATTTTAAGAGCTCCTTAAGCCTTAATCCAAAATAGGATTACTCCTCTAAGATGCACCCAAGGATTAACCCAATATCCTAGTTTTATTAACTAGATAACAACTAGAATTAACCCTAAATATTACTACAAATATTACTACTTATTAGTAATATAAAATGTATTTTATATATGTGATTTTATGTGATGAAGGTAGATGATGAAGATGAAATAAGATGAACAACATACAATATATTGTTGTTGTTGTTGTTTTCGGCTAAGATAGAAGAAAATGACCAAATTTTCTTCTTAATTCATCAACTACAAATGACTAAGCATGTGGAGTATTTATAGGGAGTTAGTAGTGGAAGTAGATGAAGTCATCATCCACTAATAAGTGGAAAATGAACCAAATTCTCACCTAACTTGTGAGTGGATTTATTTGGTTCTTTTGGGTATTTTGGGTCCATTTTTGACTTTTGATATTTGTCCCACAATTATTTATAAGTCAAATACTTAATTATGTAGTATAATTAATTATTAATTGGACCATTTAACAATTAAATGATACAAATAATTAAATAATATACACTTAACTTTTAAGTAATATTGACCATTATATCAATATATAATGGTTCATTGGATACCCATTTAGCTAATATTACAACTCCTTGTAATATTTATTAGCTAACTACCACTACCTCACAATATATATAAATACCACAAGTAATTTAGTAAATTAACTTTTAATAACTAAATTTCACTTTATTTGATCATATCAAATATTTTGGTCTGAGTTCAAAACTTGATCATCACATTAAAACTCACTTGACTAATCTTTAGTCAATATTAATAAGGGACTAATTGAAATGTATCTTTATACAATATCATTAGTTTTTTCATTGGGGTTCCTCCCTATAGGTGTGATCGAGAGGGATCAGTTATTTACCACCGTCAAACGACAGTAACGTCTAACTCTAGTCAGTTGAGTGTTACTGATATACGTTAATCAACTGACAAGTATAAAATAAATATATCCCAAATTTATTCCTTTGATGAGATTTAATAATGTAGACACACTATTGTGGAGGACACCTACTCCAACAATCACGCCGTCTGTCCCAGCAATAAAGTAGCAAATCCGCAGGACGAAGAGATCTGCCATGCCTGTCAACCAAACTGATATCAACCTCCTTACCCGCAGAAATACCAGACTTACACTACTACAAATACAGGCAATAACAACGCCCCATCAACAACGCATACTCACGAAAATAAAGAAAAACCGTTGTGGAATGGATAAATATTTTTCCGCGGAATTTTATTAAACCTAATAACAACGGTGTTAGTTTTTCAAACGTTGTTATTAGTTTTAACAACGGCGTGAACTAAAATAACTGTTGTAAATAAATTTACTAATAACAACAGTTTATTATATGTCCGTTGTTATTAATTTAGCGCGAAATAATAAAAATTAATAACAACGGGTATGAAAAACCCGTTGTTATAATGTGTTATTAATTTGGCGCATTATTTGGCTTAAATTAATAACAACGGAGATGATTTTGTTGTACGTTGTTGTTAGTTGTAACAACGGATTTAACTTTGTTAACCGTTGTAAATAGGTAACCTAATAACAACGGTGAATATGAATAATAACCGTTGTCAATACGTTTAATAAAGATGAAAAAAAACACAGAACACTAATAATACTGTACTGCAACACAAAAACACAAACACTAAATATAATTTATTGATTTCCTGATCGTCTCTTTGTCATCATCTCCGTCTGCTATTTCTTATTAATCAGGTATTCTAATAATTTTTCTTTATTGATTTCCTGAATTTCGTTTATTTGTGAATTAGTTGCCTTATACATTGCATTTTCTGAATTAGTTGGCTTATTATTGAATTAGTTTTAATTAGTTGGATTTTCTGAATTACTTGGCTTACTATATATACTACGAATGTAGATAAATGACTCGAACTTGGATGAATGCTGCGAATATGAGTGACCCAAACTATAAGGATGGTTTAGCTGAATTTTATGAAGTCGTTGCGAACAATTTGAATGGTTCTTCTAGTATTCCATGCCCTTGTGAAAGATGTGGTAATATTAGGTATATGGCTATTCCGGACGTTAAAATTCACCTAGAAAAGTATAGTTTTAGTCGATCCTATACCCGTTGGATTTTTCATGGGGAATCATTAGAGGAAGATAATAATTTTGAAGAAGATGATCTTGAGGTATACGAAAGGATAACTGATGATCCCGAGTTTGCCGAGTATGTTGAGTTTGAAGCAGACGAGTTGAATGTTGGGTCTACAGATAATGAAGAAAAGGATGATGAATCAAATGCTTTTGAAGATGAAAACATTAATTTGGATGACCTTGACAACATGTATAAGAAGTTGTGTGAGTCTGAAGCGCCTCTATACCCTGGTTGTAAGTACACAAAGATGTCGGCTGTGGTGAAGTTGTATAATATCAAGGGGGCAAATGGGGTTAGTGACACATGTTTCACTAGTTTATTAGCCTTGATAAACGACATGCTTCCAGATGGTAATGTTCTTCCCGTTAAGACATATGAGGCTAAAAAACTAATTAGAGGGGTGGGTATGAAATATGAGAAAATACATGCATGTCCAAATGATTGCGTATTGTATCGAAAATTATATCAAAACTTAACCAATTGTCCGGTTTGTTTTGAGTGGCGTTATAAGGATAAGGAAGGGATCCCGGCTAAGGTGTTATGGTATTTTCCAGTGATACCAAGATTCATAAGGATGTTTGCGAATAGCAATGATTCAAAAATGTTAACTTGGCATGAAACTGGAAGAATAAATGATGGGAAGCTAAGACACCCGGCAGATGGTATGCAATGGAAATCGTTCGACGCTAAGTATCCCGAGTTCGGCATTGAACCTAGAAACTTACGTCTAGCGCTGTCCACTGATGGAATGAACCCACATGGAAACATGAGTACCCAACATAGTACTTGGCCAGTAGTGTTGGCAATATACAACTTACCTCCATATGTGTGCATGAAAAGAAAGTACTTGATGTTGTCGTTGTTAATTTCCGGCCCTAAACAACCTGGAAATAATATAGATGTCTATTTGGAACCTCTTTTAGATGATTTGCGAATTTTGTGGGATAGTGGGATAGAAGTATTTGATGCATATAGGAATGAAACTTTCAATTTGAGAGCGATGTTATTGTGTACAATAACCGACTATCCGGCTTATGGCGACCTTTCTGGGCATACGGTGCATGGGAAAGAGGCATGTCCATTGTGTGGGGAGGATATCGAGTCTGAATACTTGAAGTGTTCTCATAAGTATGTGTATTTGGGAAATAGGAGGGGCTTGGATCCTGACCATTGTTATCGCAAGCAGCAGAAAGCATTTAATGGACGTCAAGAACATCGTCAACCTCCTAGAATTTTGAGTGGGCATGAAGTTTATCAGAAAGTAAAGCATATAGAGATAAAATATGGGAAGAAGAACGGCTCTAAATTGTCTACTCGTGGGTATAAGAAAAGATCCATATTTTTTGATAAACTTCCATATTGGCCTGACCTGGAGGTCAGGCATTGCCTCGATTTCATGCACATTGAGAAAAATGTCTGTGATAATATTATCAATACCCTCCTGAATGTTCCCGGTAAAACAAAGGATAACGCCGCAGCTAGGGAAGATATGCAAATGATGGGTATTAGGCTAGAGTTGGCACCACAGAAGAGAGGTAATGGTACATTTTTACCGCCAGCAGCTTATACCCTTTCACGGAATGAGAAAAAAGAGTTTTGTGCATGCTTGAATGGAATTAAAGTGCCACATGGTTATTCGTCCAACATCAAAAGCCTTGTGTCGATGCAAGATCTAAAACTCACCGGGTTAAAGTCACATGATTGCCACACTTTGATGCAACAATTACTATCCGTGGCTATTCGCTCCATTTTACCTGAAAAGGTACGATATGCTATTACCAGATTCTGTCTCTTCTTCCAGTCCATATGCGATAAAGTCATCGATCCCGATGATGCGGATTCATTGCAGGACCTCGTTGTCACCTCTCTTTGTCATTTTGAAATGTATTTTCCACCCTCTTTCTTCACTATCATGATTCACCTGACCACTCACTTGGTTAGGGAGATTTTGTACCTTGGGCCCGTGTACTTGAGATACCAGTATCCTTTCGAAAGATTGATGAAAGTCTACAAGGACTATACATCTAATCGGTATCGTCCAGAAGGTTGTATTGCTGAACGTGCTATATTAGACGAAGCTCTTGCATATTGTTACGCTCATCTCTCTCCTGAGGAGTTAATTGGCGTTCCAAAGAATCGTCATAGTGACTGGATGACCGGAAAAGGTATTAGGGGCCGGGTTGAAAAAATTGTGTCACGTGACATGTTACATTTAGCACATACGTATGTGCTAAACAACGAAGATGAGGTGCAACCTTATATTGAACAACACAAAGATGAGCTCAAATACGATCACCCAAACAAGAGCGAGATGTGGATTGCAAACGAGCATAAGAAGACATTTGGAGAGTGGTTTAGGAATGTTGTCTTGGAGTATAAGAATTTGTATGGTGATGACATCTCTCCTAGGTTACTACGTCTTGGGTTAGGTCCACATGCCAGGGCCACTTTTTTCAGCGGTTTTGCTATTAATGGTTATACTTTTTACACCCGCGAGCAAGATGAGTTGAGCACAATGCAAAATAGTGGTGTGAGTTCTGAATTTGAGGCAATGCACTTTGCTACTTCAAAAGATAAAAACCCTATTTGGGGAAAATGCCTTTATTATGGTGTTATTCAAGAAATATTGGTATTAGATTACATTGATTTCACAATACCTCTGTTTCGATGTAACTGGGTTGATAACAACAACAATTGTGTTCGAAAGGATAAAATGGGATTTACGTTGGTCAATTTGGATAAGGTTGGCAATAATAAGGATGATCCTTTCATAATGGCATCCCAAGCTAAACAAGTGTTCTATGTCACCGATCCTATGGATAAGAAATGGTCTGTTGTACTATCTATAAGGAGTAGACGGGGTGCACCCGATAATGATGGGGATAATGATCAGGATGTCGTGTTTGAGGGAATGGATCACTCTTCCACTGTATCTTATTTCGACAATGTTGACACTGATCATGATAACATTGAAAGCATCTATATGCGTGATGATCATGGTGAAGGTATTTGGGTTAACGAAGAAACTATGTCGGGCAAGAAACGTCCCCGATCCTGAGGTGGTATTGTCTTTAGTTTTTGTTAGCTTTGGTCATTGTTGAAGATTCCCAAATTATTTAGCTTTTGGTCATTCATTATACAGTCTCCATGTTTTGGTTTCTGCTGATATTGCAGTGTATAGTGCTTATGATATTGCTGTCTTTGTTGGTTTCTGCTGATTATTATTGCAGTGTATAGTACTTATGATATTGCTGTCTCTTATAATTATAATTAAAAAAAAATAAAGGTAAGCAACAACAACGGTTGTTGTAAATCTACCCGTTGTTATTGATTATAACAACGGTTAATAACCATAAACCGTTGTCATAGTTTTTACTAATTACAACGGGTAGACTACTATAACCGTAGTCATTGCTCTATCACAACGGTTTGTTTATAATAACCGTTGTCAATATTTGTAGATAGAAAACACACAACATTAGTAATACGACTGTAGTACTGCAACACAAAAACTCTATCACAAAGCGATCATTTTTCTGTCATCATCTCCCTTATTACTCAGCTATTATTTTTATCAACTATTTCTTGAATTTGTGAATTTGTGAATGTCATTTCCTGAATGTCGTTTATTTCCTGAACGTCAATTATTAGCAAATTTGTGAATGTCATTTCCTGAATGTCGTTCAATTCTAATTTTGCTTTATCGATTGAATAGCTTTATATTGAATAAGTTTAATTACTTCTAAACTTAAGTCAAAAAACAAATTAACGTATCAACATTAATATTATTAAATTATAAGTTCAAACGGCGCCACACACAAATGGCGCCAAAACAACAACAACCAAACAACCAAACAACTACAACCAAACAACAACAACAAATTAAATTGAGTCCGGGTAAATCTCCCGGATAGCTGCCACCGCTAGAGCATATGCATCAATCGGGTCAGCCTCGGCCAGAGCCAACCCTTCCCACTGCTCTACCTGGGTCACTTCAACGAGGTCGACCCCATTTGGGAAACAGTAACGCTCATGTTCGGAAGCCACCCATAGATATGGCCCAGGCTTGTGGTCCGTGCTCTCAATAAAATCTTGTCTCCCATGCCCGGCCTTGTCAAACATTCTTGCCAGTTTGAATGCGGACGCACGATGAGCATCCGACATCCCAAACTCGAAAACGAGATGCCCTGTAAAGTGCCCGCGATGATAATTTGGCCACATCTTCCTTATTAAGTAGCCATTTCGAATAAGCGTATCACGGAGTTTTTTGTAACTTTTACACACAACGTAGCCACCCTCAATATGACAAGGCATTTCTTTCATGATGCAAGCATATGGTTTAGTAAAAGTTCCAGACATTTTGTATGGTTGATGTTAGTATTGAGGCTGGGAAATTTTGTATGGTTTAGCAAATATGTTATTGATTAGAGTTGGGAATTTTGTATGTGGTTGATAACCTGCTTGTATTGAGGCTGTATTTATAGAGAGTTATTTATTGGAGTTATTTATTCACATGCATGCATTGGTTCACATGAAGGCATTGATTCACATGCATGCATTGGTTCCCAAAACGACTATACATTCACATGCATGCAGTACGTTATTGATCGAGTAAATGTGTGAATATGCAGTACGTTACATTTCCTATGTAGTCAATGCATTAACTGCAATGTGCAGTAACCCTATCACAACGGTTATGGCCAAGAAAACCGTTGTGGTTAGTAATAACAACGGGTTTATAACCAATACCCGTTGTTATTGCTTAATATTATTATTTTTAATTAAAAGATAATGCAGTCCAAACCCGTGAATAAACAACAGGCGCAGAACCAGCATTGATTAAAGCATCATCAATGGCAGCATAACCCCTCTATAAATATAGCCTCAAAACCCCTCCTTTAAATATTACATAACTACCCTAAAATTAATATCATCAATGGCAGCAGTTAACCTTCCCAACGATGAAACGACCCTTACAAAATTGATTGCAGATGAGGAGGAGGCTCTTGCCGTAGTTCCCGCTGATCATCACCCATTGATTAAAGGATCCATTGAACATCGAAGGGATTATTGGATTAAGAGGCGTGAAGCAGTCCGACTTGTCAACCAAGCGTCGTCATCATCATCGTCCTCTGTCTACCCACGTCGGCCTTATACTCGGAGGTTGGATGCCGCAAGAGATATGTTGAGCTGTACCCGTCCTACCTTATCTCCACATGCAAGACGTGTACTTGCAGGCATTGAATCTGTTATTGCAAAATACGAGGTTAATGATCCGGAAGTCATCAGTATCATCAATATTGTTCCGGATTGTTGGTGGCAGTGTGAGAAAAGCTTTTTACACTTAACCGGAATTGTTCCGGATTATTTAACATCTTTATTTATTTGATGTCGGATGAATGTAATGTACTTTATTATAAAATCTAGGTTATTCCTAATGAAATCAATGAGAAAGAATGTTGTTTAAAGTGTTTGAATTGATGTTCAATATTTTGATGTATTATTAATTAGAAGTATATAAAAAAGGGTTTAGGGTTTAGGGTTTAGGGTTTAGGGTTTAGGGTTTAGGGTTTAGGGTTTAGGGTTTAGGGTTTAGGGTTATTTTGAAGTAACACACGTATACTAATAATGATACTTAATAATTAAAAGTGATCCGACCCGAAAATGATACTTAATAATCATCACGCGGATAATAAATAATGATTTCTATCGAATTAAATAAAATAACCCGATACTAGCGAGCTAATTAATTTTGGGTCGGACAGTTTCAGGTTTGTGATGCAAAAACGGCCCGTTCATTAGCGTACTTGAATTGGATGAACGAAGTCGATCGACCCCAGGCCATATATATATATATATATATATATCATTATTATTTAATTTGGGAAACATTGCATTGACGTACGTGTATATATAATACTTACTTGAATTGCATGTATGTGCATTGATGAATCTGTTATTATTGCAAATTGTAGTACGAGCGTCGTTAATTAGAGATCCGGAAGTCATCATCATTTAATTATTATATATATATATATATATCATCATCAATAAGTAGTACATATATATATACGAGGTAATTAATAATGACACGTGCCCCCGACCCTGCCCAAAAGCGATCGACCCGAATTGAAGTGCGTAGCTATTACGTACGCTTGCTCTGATCTAGAAAGTGGATTGCCCGATCCGTAACTGCTGGCCTGGCCACCCGATCGATTAGTTTCAGGTTAACTAGTGATGCATGATAATTATAATAACCAGTTCCTTAATTAAAAAGAAAATGACCCGATTCGAGGTAATTGAACCAAAAACTAAAAATAATTAATAACTAACCCGATCGATAAAGTTATTAATTACAAACCCGCCGAATCTAACCCGATTGGAATTGATTCCCAGGCCAAACCCGATCCGAGCTAATAATTAAACGTAACTTACGCCTATAATATAAAATTTAGAGCAAAGTAAAATAAATTAAATTAAATTTAGAGCAAAGTTAAATAAATTAATTTAGAGCAAAGTTAATGAGTTTATTTCGTGCCTCAAATTTTAATACCGCGCGCGCGTATCTGAAAAATTAAAAAAAATATACATAATCTATAAAAACGGTGTTTTAGAAATTCACCGTTGTTATTACTTTCAACAACGGTTTATAATAAATAAACCGTTGTCTTAGTGTTATTACTTTCTACAACGGGTGTTATTTAACCGTTGTTATTACTCTATAACAACGGTGGTTTGTAGGATAACCGTTGTCAATAGTTTCTCTTAATAAACCCTTTAGTTTCTCTTAATAAAAAATAATTTACAATCCTATAGAGTAAATTTTACACACGTACATTATCATCATCATCCTCCTCGTTTACAATCATCCTCGTTTACAACACAAATCTTTTTGTTTAGTATCATCATCATCCTCCTCGTACTCGTGATCATCATCCTGTTCTCTTTATCATCACCCTGTTCTCATTTTCTTTATCAGGTAATTTTTGTGTTTCGTCTTTAGGGTTTTAAGTTTGAAGTTCATCTTTTTGTTTTCATTTTCTATTTATCGTTCTCTTTATCATGTAGTTTCATTCCTTTCTAAGTTTTTAGAGTTTTAGAATCTCTGCATGACTCTTTATTTGTTCAGTTACTATTTCATTCATTTCAAGGTCTTAGGGTTTTAGAATCGCTGTATGCATGACTCTGTTCCGTTACTATTTCATTTCTTTTGAAGGTCTTAGTGTCTTAGGATTATCATGGGTGAAAAACGGAAAAGAGTAGACAACAATGATAAGGGGGATAAGCCTGGTGAGAGGGGTGCTTCGAAGTGCTCTGCAGCCCTTGCAGCTATAGCGGCAAAAACGCCGATGGAAATAAAATGGAGTGTGAAAGGTGTTCCTACTGGTCCAAATGCTAGCCATTTAGCCACTTGGATTGGAGTTACAACCAAACAGTTTGTGCCTATAGATTTAGATGATTTCAGGAATATAAATCCTTCATTGCAGAACTTACTCTTGAAACGTATAAAGGTATGATAATATCTTTAGCTAAACACCATTTTATTTTGCATAAGTTACTATTACATAAGGCAGGAAGCCGTATAAAGGTTCGTGTAAAGGTATGATATTAGACAGCCGCTTATTAGTATATATGATGATGATGCAGGAAGCTTTCGATATTCCAGACTGCCATGATAAGTATCTATTACGTAAGGCAGCGGCAGTCTTAAGGCAGTGGAGGTGTGACCTTGCCAAATTACACTTGTATGTGGACAAGGAGACGGGGCAGATGCATAAGAGCCCACCGACAAAGTACCCCCACATCACTCAGCAACAATGGGATAATTATAAGGCGAAACGAGCTACTGAAAAGTTTCAGGTTAAGTATCCATGTCATATGTTTACATTTTTGTAAAACTCTACTTAAGGTTACATTTTTCTAAAAGTTTCAGGTTACATTTTTCTAAAACTCTACTTGTATCTATAATTTTCTAATTGTCTCATCTACTTGCGATTTTATATGATTTGAAGAGCGTTAGCGCCAGAAATCGTGCTAACATCTCACAGAAGCGGGGGGTATATTATGGTTCTCGAGGCGGTTACAGATTGATAGAAGAAAATCTCGTAAGTAGCATCTATATATTAGATTTTTTTAATCATACTTGGACTTGATATACATGTATACATATATTATTTTTGAGTTAACGTGTAGGTGTCAAAAGGTGTGACCGACTTGAATCGGCATGTAACTTATAAAGAAGGGCACACGCCTAAAGGATCCCGAACATGTAACGAATATGATCAGGAAGTCTTGGCCAACATAGTAAGTATTATTTTTATTAAGACGGGTTTTTAATAACTTTATTGTTCAATTCTTGTATGTCTAACTATCTATTTATTTTAGTAACAAAAATTAAATTAAGTTTATTTAATATATTATAGGAGAATGTTCTGAAGGAGGTTGCGGAAGGGAAATTCACTCCGAGTGGTCGTGACGACGTTCTTGCTAGAGCGATCGGCCGTCCCGAGCATCCAGGTCGATTAAGGGGCGTCCCATTACATGTCGGAGTCACGAAATATTATGGGACAACTAGCTCGAACAAGAAGAAGAAAAATAAGGGGAAGGCTGACATGGTACGTATACCATTTGTTATTGTCATTTAAAATTCACATGTTATTGTTTTAACAAATTGCTGATTCTACATTTTGGGCGTGCAGGTTCAGTTATTGGCCTCCGTGATACTGAAGATGAGTTCTGGAGGCAAGCCTTCCGAAGAAGAATTGAAGATGATGGAGGATGTCATTAAAAAGGGCGAGGTAGTGCAACAGATTTGCCAAGAGGCAGACACTACTACCTTGCCAATACATGAGGAGACGGCTGAGAAGATGGTTGAGGTACCTACTGCTGCCGAGGTTTTAATACCTCAAGCCGGTAAGGTAAATATGACTTCTTCTTTTTTTCCTGCATTTGTTCTTTCTAGCAGCCATGCCTTTGATTGGTTTGTTTTATTAGGTAAATGAGTCGGAAAAGGGGACGCATCTTGAGGAGACGGGTGAGGTACCTAATGCTGCTGAGGTTTTGATACCTCAAGCCGATAAGGTAAATACGACTTAACCATTTTGAACCTCTGCATTTGTTCTTTCCAGCAGCCATTGCATGCCTTTGATTGGTTAATTAATTTTATAAGGTAAATAACTCTGAAAAGGGGACGCAACTTGAGGAGCCGGCTGAGAAGACGGGTGACAATAAGGAGGTATGTAGAATATAAGAAGTTAGTATATGCTGTCAGTGCTAAATCTGGTCTGGACATGTTCAAGTATAATAGCCTACCCACCAACAATAAATACTTGTAACTAACTTTACATTATATACTCAATATAGATCATTTATGATATCTATTATATTTTGGTATTTAGTAAATAATGTGTATTCTTCAGGCCACAAAACAGCGGAGGCTTGTTCGTCTCGCCGACCCTTCATTAAAAGAGAATGTGATTGTTGCTCGGGCTTTCGTATGCCCAAAGCCCAAGGACTCAGCGGAAACCATCTTGGTTCATGGCGTACCACTCTTGCCGAAGCATGCAAAAGTGGGGATAGTGGGAGTCGTGAAGGGCTATGAAACCTGTAAACTGCCCGTCACAGTCCGCGACGACATAGTAATACTGGCAGATGCGGTTAAAGGTTTTGTCCAATGGCCTCAAAGCCACATTTTCTTGGCTCGTGATTGTAAAATTCAACAGAATGTAGACGGGGTTAGAAAAATACATCTAATTTAACCCGCCTTTTGTCTTTGTTCATCACCTTCATAAATAGTGAAATTTATATGTTTTATTTTTGTTTTGTAGGTAACAAAAAACATGGATAAGTCTAACTCGATAGACAATAATCTTTCTACTACCTCGTCAAAACAACAACTTGATGAGGTATTTAATCAACTCTCTTTCTATTTTAAGTTCTACTATCGCCTCATCATTGAAAGAGCAACTTAATTTAGTTAGCCACATGTAGGTTGTGAAAGGTAGCACACCGCATCATTTCCCCAAGCTGAAAGAGGTCAGGAGTCTATCCGGTACTAAATATCATGGGAACGTTTACATGGAAAAAGTACGAACGGTGGCGATGCTGGAGCTTTATAAGGAGGCTGAGAGACGCATAGCAAGCGAGCAATTAATAGTTATTCCGCTCGAGAATGATATTGTAGGGGTAGAACGCCAAGCAATGCTGGATTGGGAAACGCTAGCCGTTTGGGCTGGCCTTGACGAGATTGATGTCCAACACCTATATGTTTGGATGAAGTAAGTTTCTTAATAAATTAAATCATGCAGTATTCTAATATTCTGACTAAGTAAGATATAGTGTTTATAATATCGGAATTAAAACCGGCATGTAGGTACTTGAACTCGGTTGTGATCCCCGCCGAGACCAATATTAATCCACTTCCTCAATACGGATTCATGTGCCCAAATGTTTTATCTATGCATATCGAGATGTTTTCGTATGAAGAACGTGTAAATTATATTGCTGGGGAATTGGCGAAAAACAATAAGCTCATTTTTGCCCCTTATAATGAAGCCGGGTAATATATAATTAATATTACGATTCCAAATACAATTGCATTTTTATATGTTTGGTTATGATGCATGTTGTGATTGTTAATAATGATGTGTCTCTCGATCTCTAGGAGACATTGGGTGCTAGCAGCGATCAATCCGACCACGAAGAAAGTATTTTGGTTGGACTCTTTGCATGGACAACCATCCGAGACCTTTAAGATGTTGATTATTAAGTAAGTTTATAATACGTGATGATGATTTGGCACATATAATATTAAGTTAGTAGTTTATTATTATTAAGTAAGTTTATGTGACTTTCGGCCTCTTTCCTTTTTTAAAGGGCCTTTGAGAAGAAAAGAGCAACCGGCAATCAACCGACAGAATATTCTGATGATGGCCCTACTTTTATTACGATAACAGGGGTACGTACGCGCAAATACTAGTGCATTAAACTAATTACGCATATACATCTGTCTTTTTTAATTACGCATTAAACTAATTGGTAATTGCCTTCTCGTCTCTTCGTTTATTATGTAATAATAGGTCCCTAAACAGCCGGATAGCATCCAATGTGGATACTACGTTTGTCGTTTCATGTTGGAGATTATTAGGCGAAGATATATCAGCATTCCAGAAAGAGTTAGTAGTTTAATGTAGCTATTATTTACTTTTTTTCATTAGAGCTGATATCTTTTCTGCTATATATATATGATCGATGTTGCTAATTATGTATGATATGCCTATACTGTTGTTACCCTACTGATCGATGTCTTTTATTTGTTTTATCCGCAGTATTCAATCAACACGCCACATGTCCCTGAGTACACTAAGCACAATATAGACGAGGTAAGGGACTTGTTGGGCAAATACGTCCTTGAACAAACAAAGAATAAATGAAACTTAGATTATTTTGGAAGCAGATAGGGAACTTTAATTTGTAGAAGTCATTAATTAGAGCAAGTTGTAAGTATGAATTGCTCTAAAAGAGATCATTTTGGTTGTATATATCATTTTGCTGCTGCTGTACATGAATTGCCATGTACATGAATTGCCCTGTACATGAATTGCTCTGATATATATATAGATATATCATTTTGCTGCTTCTGAAATTGGTTTATGATGCGTGCTGCTGCTACTGCTGCTGATTTATGCAGGATTTTCAGTGGTGGCAGGGGAACAAATTACAATTTTTTCAAAAACAATAATAAAAATAATAACAACGGTTTTTTAAAATTCATTAAAAGCGTTGTAACATATTTCCCACCAAAACTTATCATACCTTTAACAACGGTTTATTCTAGAATACCGGTTGTTATTAAAACTTTCCACAACGGCTTATTTATTATACTCCGTTGTAATTAACTATATTCACAACGGGTTTAAAAAAAATAGCGTTGTTATAATATTTCCCACCAAAACTAATCATACCTTTAACAACGGTTTAATTTAATAGAACCGTTCTCGTATCTTTCCCACCATAATTATTCACACGTTTTAACAACAGTTATCTAGTAATAACAACGACTTCTTACCGTTGTTAAAACTATTAACAACGGTATTTTCATTAAATCGGAACCGTTGTTAAAACCTTTAACAACGGAGGCTTTAACAACGTCCGCTTTTTAATATTACAACGGTTTTTAACCGTTGTCATTTCCTGTTTTTGTAGTAGTGTTATAACAGATGTCGAATAAGGTGTCACGAACGAGGTTATGCCGATGCTTAACCCCCACATTACTAGTACAAGAAACAGCGTGGTCCCCATATAGATAATCAGCAAAAACCCGAGAACAAGCAGGACAATGCCTAGATATCGCGAATAACGGAACACCCAGTTGATACCTCAGCACACAACGGTAAGTCTTTCTGATCATAGTCTGACTCAACCTAGAGATAGGAACCGCACTTAACCAATCAGAGAAGTGGGCACCCTGCTGAGACTTCCACAACGCAAGCTGACGCGGTGTCAAAGAGAAAACAGATTCTGAAGAAGTAGCAACCGTCGCGAAATATATATCTGCCCATTTCTTCATAATTTTAGGGGCAGTGATTTCACTAGGATCACGTAAAAAATCAGAACATGTAGTCTCTGAAAACATCCGCAAGGCATCGTCAAAAGTAGGACCAGCACATACAATACCAGAAGGCCGTAGGAGCGTAGCCTGCAAAACTGCAGAATGCAAAAGGGAAGCTAGAAAAGCATAGTGTAAAACATCTCCTGCAGCATAAACACCAAGTCCACCTAAATGAAAAGGAAAAGTGGCAAGGCGCCACTGCCAATCCCCAAAACCAGGCCCAAACGCGGTGACAATACGTTCCAAGCTAGAACGAAGTGCCGCATCAAAGCGAAAATGGACAGACCCAAATACTCCCGGGGGGCAAGTACGAAGGGAAAATTAGAGCTTAGAAATTCCAGTACAAGCTCGAAGCAGAAGCAACTCGCATTGCGGGTCCTCAATCCTCGCGACCAAGTCCATATGCTCAATGGTCTTAGTCATTCTCCTCGCCACAAGCTCACTGCCAAAAATAGGACAAGTACTAACGGGTCCACCCACAACAGAGACACCACGCAAGGGCCGAGCAATAGTAAGGGGGGAAACACCGGGAAGCCGACTCCGGGGATCCTCAATAGGCCAAAAGACCTCAGTCTTAACCACATTAAGAGGGAGACCGAAACGAGGACCCTCTACCATAATCAAATCCAAAACTCCCCCCACCTCCAAAGTGTCCCCAACAATGGTGCCATCATCCAAATACCATGCCTGCATAGTAAGATCAAAGGAGTTCCGGATTTTGCACACTAAGTGATGCAAAACCAAAGCAAAAAGCAAAGGGCCTAAAGGATCACCCTGCTGAACACCCTGACAAGACCACAAGCAATGCTCCCCATAATAAAGACGGGCAGGGTTAGAGTAACAAAACTCCACCCAACGGGAAAGAACCGGACAACAACGGCGGACTTCTTGTAGCATAGTCACACGATCAACAAGGTTGAAAGCATTTTGGAAATCGACTAGCAACATAGACAGTCCCACCTCACCACCACGGGCCTCAATGAGCCAATTCAAGGCATGCAGGATAGCCTATCCTTCACCGGACACCCCGACCCCAAACTGAAGACCATCAAAATAAGCAGACAAAGAAGCACCAACCAGACAAACACCAACCTTAGAGACAAGACGTATCCAGACAGTGCCAACAGCGATAGGATGAACACCTCCGCCCGGTTTAACAAGCAGCGTGGGCGGAGCGCTGGCAATGTACTCACCAAGAGCTACAGGGCACCGACATTCCAAAAAAAGATTAACCACCCTAGTAACAGAAGCGATCAAATCATCAGAGACATCCACAACAACACCACTCAAACAGTCCATAAGGTGTTGGGCACGAAGCCATCCCTCCCGCAAGAAGTGCCACGCGGGAAACCACGAATCATATCAAAAACCACAGCCGAAGAGGCAACAAGAGAATGATGATCCACAGACAAAGGAGGTAGTGAAGGAGATGGGGCGACAAGATGCTTCTCTCGCAAAGCACCAAGAGTGGCATCATAGTAGGGGCAACGCCAGAGGAAGAAAGCACCCTAACAGCAGCAGTATAATGACCATCACAAATCTTCCGCTAACACTGGCGGAGGTTTAGCTCACTCAAATCCAGGTCCTCCTCCACATGAAACGAAGGAGAAACCTCAGCCAAACACTCCTACAAAAGCTGCAAACCCCCTCCAGGCACCCCCAAGCAAGAACAGCCCTGGTAATACTCTCCTCCTGACACTGTCGCCTAACAGCACTCCTACACTCAAGATTACTTCTAGGAACGAAGGTCTTAAGCAGACAAAGAAGACACACAAGCAAACGAACCCAGCAGGAGAGGTCACCAAGAGAGTCAGCCACATCATCCTAGACCCCTTTCAAAACCCGAGAAAACCCAAGACGACACTTAGGAGGAATAGATTTCACGGTGCGAAGGCTCAAAGAAAAAGAACGATCAGGGGAAGATATAGACCACTGAACAAGCTCAACCCCACCATCAGATGAAAGACCCGAAGGAGACGGAGCCGGAGGCCTTGGGATACCATGAATAATGAAGCTAACGATGCCATCACCACAATCCGTAGGCGCAACAATATCACCCCGACTATGCCGACACCTAGAGCAAAAGGTATGGGTTTTAAAACAGTCCCCACACAACAAAAGCCCTATCCGCTTCAAAGTAACCTCGGCATTAGAGAAAACAGGCAGACTATCAGAAAGAGTTTGACGTGTAAGCCCCATAGCATCATCATGACAATGACGATCCTGAAAATGCTTCTGCCAAGCGGCCTTAGTAAGGCCCTTACCATGGCCATCCGGACACTCATGAATACTCGAAAAAGGACAATGAAAACGTACTAAAACAGGCATGATGAAAATAGTGATGGGCAAGGCACAAGACACGTACTAATAATCGTGTGCATGGAGAATCATGCGGCAGCACATACACGGCGCACGAACAAGCAACACATACATGTACCACCACCTGATCCACACTACCAAATGAACCACCGGATCAACACCACCAGAGGATTAAAAAAGGGAGATCACGTGCATGGAACAAAGTCACGCACAAGAGAATTAAAAAAAAAGAAAAAAAAACCAAAAAAAAGGAAACCCTAAAAGACAAGCCCGCCACACAATCGGAACTAGGCAAGGCCAACACCACCGACGGCTGACACCGTCTAGGTCCGTCGACGGTAAAGCAGCAGCACGGACCGGAAGAGTAAACGGTTGGCGACCCACAAACCCAGCAAAGGCAAACAACAAAACGGAAAAGAAACGCCGATATCGAACGGAATAGAAGCACCAGCAATTGATGGCGGTGAACGGACGGCCACATGCGACAAAGTAAACTCCGGTGCAGGCACGACAACCACCGACGTTGTGGTTGACGTTGTGCAGCAGCAACCACAACGTCCCCGCCACGCAATCGAAAACGCAAAACCTGAAAACCTCAAAACCACGCTTTGAAATAGACTTGACGACTACAACCACCAGCGTCCGGTTGACGACGATACTCCAGCGAACAGGCGGCGTCCAGGCGCGCGACTCTCTCATCACCCACTCTCTCTATCGCCCTAAAATCACCTCAACGCTCGATTATTATTATTATTATTATTATTTTTTTTTTTTTTTTTTTTTTTTTTTATAAGATGCGCACAGCTTTCATTAAAATAAAATGAAAAGTTTACATGAAGTTGGTGGGAAGCCGAGAGACAATCTAGGCCCCCACCCCCTTAGCTATAGCAAAACTCAGCCTAGCAAAAATATAAGCGGCCACCCGAGCCCCAGCATCCTAAGATACCAAGAATTTATGGATCCCCTTGAGCAAGTCAACGGCATCCGAGCCCAGCTCCCCCAGCAAAGAGAAAGAGAAGGGTAGGAAACCATATCCAGCAGCCGTGCACAAATCCCCATACTTAGCACATTTGCGCTGAGCAGCATCGGCGACAACCCGTCCCGGCACAAAATCGGACATCCCAGTCTGAGTCAAGGGGGAAGACCCTGTCAAATCAACACCCACATCACGCCCTCTGTCCCAGGAATAAAGAAGCAAATCCGCAGGACGAAGAGATCTGTCGTGCCCGTCAACCAAACCGATATCAACCTCCTTACCCGCAGAAATACCAGACCTATAACAGATGTCAAATAAGGTGTCACGAACGAGGATGTCGATGCTTAACCCCCACAGTACCAGCACAAGAAACAGCGTGGTCTCCATACACATCATCAGTAAAAACCTAAGAACAAGCAGGACAAGGCCTAGATACCGCGAATAACGGAACACCAAGGCGATACCCCAGCACACAACGGTAAGTCCTCCTGTTCATAGTCTGACCCAACCCAGAGATAGGAACCGCACGCAACCAATCAGAGGAGTGGGCACCTTGCTGAGACTTCCATAACGCAAGCTGACGCGGTGTCAAAGAGAAAACAGATTTTGAAGAAGCAGCAACCGTCGCGAAATATATATCTGCCAATTTCTTCATAAGTTTAGGGGCAGCGATTTCACTCGGATCACGTAAAAAATCAGAACCTGTAGTTTCCGAAAACACCCGCAAGGCATCGTCAAAAGTAGGACCAGCACATACAATACCAAAAGGCCACATGAGCGTAGCCTGCAAAGCTGCAGACTGCAAACGGGAAGCCAGAAAAGCATAGTGTAAAACATCCCCCGCAGCATAAACACCGAGTCCACCCAAATGAAAAGGGAAAGTGGCAAGGCGCCACTGCCAATCCCCAAAACCAGGCCCAGACGCGGTGACAATACGTTCCAAGCTAGAACGAAGCGCTGCATCAAAGCGAAGATGGACAGACCCAAAGACCCCCGGGGAGCAAGTACGGAGGGAAAAATAGAGTTTAGAAATACCAGTACAGGCCCGAAGCAGAAGCAACTCACATTGCGGGTCCTCAATCCTCGCGACTAAGTCCATAAGCTCAATGGTCTTAGTCACTCTCCTCGCCACAAGCTCACCGCCAAAAATGGGACAAGTACTGACAGGTTCACCCAAAACAGAGACACCACGCAAGGGTCGAGCAATAGAAGGGGGGAAAACACCGGGGAGCAAAGTCCGAGGATCCTCAATAGGCCAAAAGACCTCAGTCTTAGCCACATTAAGATGGAAACCGAAACGAGGCCCATCTGCCATAATCAAATCCAAAACTCTCCCCACCTCTAAAGTGTCCCCAACAATGGTGCCATCATCCATATACCATGCTTGAAAAGTAAGATCAAAGGAATCCCGGACGTTGCACACTAGGGGATGCAAAACCAAAGCGAAAAGCAAAGGGCCTAAAGGATCACCCTGCTGGACACCCTGACAAGACCACAAACAATGCTCCCCACAATAAAGACGGGCAGGGCTAGAGTAACAAAACTCCACCCAACGGGAAAGAACCGGACAACGACGGCGGACTTCCTGTAGCATAGTCACACGATCAACAAGGTTGAAAGCATTTTGGAAATCAACTAGCAACATAGACAGTCCCACATCACCACCACGGGCCTCAATGAGCCGGTTCAAGGCATGCAAGATAGCCTCTCCTCCACCGGACACCCCAACCCCAAACTGAAGGCCAGCAAAATAAGCAGACAAAGAAGGACCAACCAGACAAGCACCAGCCTTAGAGACAAGACGTCTCCAGACAGTGCTAACAGCAATAGGGCAAACACCCCCGCCTGGTTTAACAAGCGGAGTGAGCGGAGCGCTGACAATGTACTCACCAAGGGCTACAGGCCACCGGCCCTCCAGAAAAAGATTAACCAACCGAGTAATAGAAGCGATCAAATCATCCGAGACAGCCACAACAGCACCACTCAAACAGTCCACAAGGTGTTGGGCACGAAGCCCATCCCTCCCACAAGAAGTGCCACGCGGGAAACCACGAATCATATCCAAAACCACTGCCGAAGAGGCAACAAGAGAATGATGATCCACAGGCAAAGGAGGCAATGAAGGAGATGGGGCGACAGGATGCTTCTCTCGCAAAGCACCAAGAGTAGCATCAGTGTATGGGGCGACGCCGGAGGAAGAAAGCACCCTAACAGCAACAGTATAATGACCATCAAAAATCTTCCGCCGACACTGGCGTAGGTTTTGCTCACTCAAATCCAGATCCTCCTCCACACAAAACGAAGGAGGAACCTCAGCCAAACACTCCTGTAAAAGCTGCAAACCCCCTCCAGGCACCCCCCAAGCAAGAATAGCCATGGTAATACTCTCCTCCTGACGCTGTCGCCTAACAGCAGTCCTACACTCAAAATTACTCCTAGGAACGAAGGTCTTAAGTAAACAAAGGGGCAACACAAGCAAACGAACCCAGCAGGAGAGGTCACCAGGAGAGTCAGCCATATCATCCAAGACCCCCTTCAAAACACGAGCAAACCCGAGACGACACTTAGGAGGAATAGATTTCACAGTACGAAGGCCCAAAGAAAATAAACAATCAAGCGAAGACACGACCACTGAACAGGCACAACCCCAGCATCAGACGAAAGACTCGAGTGAGACGGAGCCGGAGGTCTAGGGATACCGTGAATAATAAAGCTAACAATGCCATCACCACAATCTGGGGGCGCAACAAAATCACCTCGACCATGCCGACACCTTATTATTATTATTTTTTATTTTTTATTTTTATTTTTTATTTTTTTTTTTTTTTTGCAAGAAGTGATATTTCCCATATATTCTTAAACAAGATTACATGAGGTTTCTTACAAGTAATAGCCTCTAAAAAAAAGAGTACAAAAATACACTCCCCTAAATAGTAACAACCTTACAACTTAGAAAACAAAACAATTAGGAATTTAGAGCATCAAGTAGTTCCGCATATCCATTCTTGACCTTATGCAACAAGAAGGCACTGACAACAAATTGGATTTCCTTCCAAAGCAAACTCACAGGTGTTTCAGTCCCCTCAAAAACTCTCTTGTTTCGTTCAGCCCAAAGATAGTAAACAATAGCTGCCATGGCCTGGGAAGACCTGACTGAGATAGAATGAGGAGCCTCCTGAGGTGGGTAGCTGTGATATTCCATCCTGACCAAAGAGATAAACGAGAGAGGAGAGCTTGGGAGTACCTGCAGTCAAAGAAAAGGTGCCTTGAACTTTCAGCAGCTGACTTACAAAGGTAACAACGATTTGGGATGTACATGCCTCTGGAAATAAGAAGGTTGGTAGTGCAGAGCTTCCTTTGGATGGAAAGCATTAAAGTAACTTTATGTCTAGGGAGAATGCAATTCCTTTGGCCAACTTTGTAACACACATTGACATTCATTCGAGGTCTAAGGACCTCATAGGCTTTACTAATAGAGAAGCTCCCCTTGACAGTGCAGTTCCTAAGAAAAGATTGTACAGCATCAATACTGCCCAGCCTAGCAATACATAGATCTCTAGCTTGAAGAACACCCCTGAGACTTTCAGGATGAAACTCTTTAACTTGAAGGTTCCAAATGCTAGAACTAGTAAGGAAGTAGTCCCTAATCCAGGAAACTCAGACCGTGCCAGTCCCATGATCAATATGCCAAAGCCATTTTAACATGGAGGCTACATTCCAAGTTCCAATGTCTTTAACTTGGAGACCCCCTTCAGACCAGGGCAGACAGATTGATTTCCAACTTTTGAAGATCATTCTGTGGTGGTCAGAGGAAGAGTTCCAAAGAAGGTTCTTGCAGGATTTATTTATTAGCTTGCAAACATGTCTAGGAAGAAGAATGCAGCTGCCCCAGAAGCTACTGAGACCAAAAATGACAGAATTAATTATCTGTATCCTACCAGCATAAGAGAGATACTTAGCAGAGCAAGAATGCAGCAAAGAGGAGATCTTAAGGGCAAGGTTTTCAAACATGTTGTGGGTCAGTCGAGCATGATTGATAGGCATACCCAAGTACCTGAAGGGGAAAACACCACCATTAAGACCAATGCTAGAGAGAATTTGAGACTTGAGCACATCAGAAACTCCTCCAAAGTAAGCCTCAGTTTTCTCTAAACTAGCAGTTAAGCCAGACCAAGTGGAGAACTCCTTCAGAATAGCAACACCTTTCCCAACAGAAGGTTGGTCACCTCTAGTGAAAACCATGAGGTCATCTGCAAAGATCAAATGATTGAGTTTCATCTTGACACATTTAGGATGGTAGGAAACATCTTTATCATTGCACATGACCCTTAGACTCCTGGAAAGGATCTCCATGCCCAGGACAAAAAGGCAAGGAGATAAGGGATCACCTTGTCTGATACCACTTTTCCCTTTGAAAAAACCAAACTGAGAGCCATTAGCCTTAATGGTGAACCAAGATCCAGTGATACAGCTCATAATCCAATTAGTAAAAGTGTCAGGAAAGTTAAGAGCCTTGATGTTGGACCAATTTGATAGTTTTGATAATGACATGTGTTTACGTAATAATATGTTTTACTTGATATATCATATGCGTGTAATTGTGTGCTTTAGTCTTATTATAGCTAGCAACAATTATGAGAAGAAAGATCAAAGTTAGGCACAACTTTGATAAAGTCTGTGAGACAAAGTTATACCAACTTCAGGAATAACTTTGGAAGTGAACTTGGAAGTTATAGCTAACCAGGCATAACTTTAAGGAAAATCGCTTCAAACAAGATCTACATAAATCTACACAATACTCGAGATGGAGGGTCTTTGTGATCAAGATGAAGAGATGATCCGTATACTGAAGATCTTTGTGAAGATTAGATAGTATAGGTCGTCATTCGGTAACTATTCCATTCGAGAGATTTTGTGTTCAAAAGTTATAGCTTTAGCCTATGATTTTGAATGATAAAATATTGATGCATGATTTTGGAAATAAAATGTTTTGAAATGTTTTCAAAAGTGAAAGAGTTTTATTTTTTATATTTATCAATTATTTAATAGAGAATATATTTATGAGATTCTATTGGTTAGTAATACAACTTATGGGTTGTCATGCTACCTAGGGTTTCTAATATATTCTATCTCAATTTGTTGTTAACCTCATTAGCCCACCTAGTGTTTGAGCCATCTAGGGTTTCGTGAAACCTAGTTTGTGCCACCTAGGGATTCGTGCTCCTAGGGTTTCGTGAGCTATAGGAATCCGGCCTCCATAGGTTTGGTTCCTTAGTTTACCTAATCTAGGATTCTACTATATCTTTACAACAATATTTTGAGATATTGAGATAAATATATTTCTATAAGATAAACCAAATAATATTTTGAGATAAAGATATTTCTATAAGATTAGCAAATATTATTTTATGATAAGATAAGTATCTTTATTAAATATTATACTAGGGTTTTAGATCTATTATGATTCTTCTTCTATAAATACTCATTCACATACTACTCTTTATTTGACACACGACATACACAAAATACACACACATTCACACGGCATTTATTTTACTTGTGTTGATTTTCCAAAATCGTTTTAAAGCAAACCTTTGAGCAAATATTTATTCTTTTTAGAGTTTGTTTTTAAAAGAGTTGTGCATCAATTATTATCAATCGCTTGAGTGAAATACGTTATTGGATAATAGTACATCATTAT
>JAIUZE010005918.1:0-44003 GCA_022085475.1 Heliosperma pusillum
ACTAAAAACAGTCTTTTCATGAAATCTCTCAGAAATTCCAAATACGAACGCGGAATTTCAAAATAAGACTCGGAACAAAAATTTCTATTTTAAAAACTTAAGATGACTAAAAACAGTCTTTTCATGAGAGATTGTAGCACGGAGGAGATCGTGCCCATGAGGGCACCTAAGATCAGCCCGTCCTGTTTTAACCAAGTCAGGTAAGCCGGGTTTGGTTTTTCGTGGTTGTCAGTATCAAGGGTTGTGGCAGGTGGTGGTGAGTCGGTTCCGTCAAGGAAACCAAGTAGGCTAAGACAAAATAGAATATTGGTCAATTGGAAGTGCCATGTGGTGTAGTTAATTGATGTTAGCTTGACAACGTGGGTAAGGTTCGGAGCGGTCAGAGGCTTGGCAGCCTCGTGTGGGTTGGAGATGAGGGTGTTTTGGCTGGTGTTGGTCATGGTGGTTGTGTCTCGGTGATAAGCAGAAGGTCGTTTAAATGTTGCGGAGCGTTGTCGAAAAGGTCGTTTAAATGTTGCGGAGCGTGGTCGAAGATGTTTGTGTGTGGATCGTGAATGACTCGTTGATACCATATAAGAGGTTAAGGTATGAATGAATTTGATAATTTTATTACTGGGAAAACTATACATTATATAGTAGTGTACATAGGTTTATTTATAAGTAGGAGCCTATACAATTATATTACAATATGATCCTTTCTATATTTACTATATGTGTGCAATCAATTATCCTTGATTGGGGGGATTGATTTGCTTTGGAATTGATTCTTTGTGTGTGTAGGATTGTTGCTGTTAATAAATACTTCATGGATGGATAAAATAAATTAAAATACGAAAATTACAATTGATTTTACCGCATACCTTTCCTAGTTCAGGATTCTCAGAAAGCTTTACAATAGTATGCAAGCAATTTGCAGCGAGAAGCATCCAACATCTAAGGTCCAAGTGTCGTTCATCTTCACTGGGGTGGGAAGCACGTGGATAATCATCTAGCCCAGATGACAGTGACTGTAAGGTTCCAAAATATACAGAAATGATTCATCATACACTCATAAAATAGTACACATGGAAGGAACTTACATATTTGACAACAAACTGTGCATCTGTATCACGATTTTGGTATCTAAATATGGATGGTGACAAGTGCATTAAGTTACTTCCTCAACTTCACCAACTTTGTCTCATTTAGGATAATTAAAGGCGAAATAACAAAGTTGGGCCTTTATAAAGCAAAGTCCTCAAAACATCTTTTTTATTCGTTTAAATTTTATTCACTCTTCTGCCGCAACTTTACACAAACATGTCCGCCGGAATATGAAGAAAGTTGACTGTAACTTTAAATAACATGCTAGCAGCTAGCAATTGGGAGAACAATTTTCAAATTGAGTTATTCTTATATTTAATTTTCTTATTGATCAAGGAACTCCAGGTTTTAGATTTTCTACCAAAGAATTTAATCGAACATAACTCTACGTTCAGAATTGTGAATGTAGCACTTTTTATGAAACCGACTATGTCGTCAATATCTACGCAGTGGTTCAATGTTTCACACGGGAAACAACAAAAGTAGTTATAAACTTCACCAAATGTCAAATAGGTAACCAGTTATCACGAGAACATCAGTCGGATTATGAAAGTACAATGAACTGCATATATGAATAACAATAACTGGAAAAGTGGAAATGTTAGGTCATACTTGTGGATTCAATTCCCGAATGGTAACATTATCTCTACCATGCCAAAAGTAGCTGGTCGGTAGTTTTCCTACAAAAAACAAGCATGTACACGTAGATTTGGATTGAGAAGCGATAAATCCTACACAATGCAATAATCATCGATACATACAAAGAAGAGAGCAAAAACAACATACCTGATTGTGACGTATTGAACCATTTAAACCATGCATCGAGGCGAATCAATGCACAATCCAAGAAGGATGAAATCTCAGTGCTTTCAGCTGCAGTAAATTGGCCTGTCTTCACTCCAGAGACCAGTTCTAGAAGAGGTGTGAGTAAGCTGAATCAGATTGTATACAACAAATGGTATCTTCATCAGAATATTTTTGGGACAAATCTGATAGGGTATTATCAAATAATGTATTCAGATTGTAGCTAATCAAGGACGCAAAAGTCTTTGAATCTCTAGTTCACTGATTTCTTTTGGCACATATTATCGTTCATTACCAATGGCCAAAAGGATGATACCTTCTCGAAATATCATACTTGTGATAAATACTCTCATATTCTCTTGAATGCTTCCAACTTTTCATTAGGAGTGAAATTTGAGGTATACATTATACACTACATTACTATGTTACCCTCACCCATACACTCTCATCCAACATCACACTATTAATACCATGTCCACCAAAAATGAACCCACCACCCACCCACCACCACCACTGCCACCACCGCCTAGAATGCACCGCTACTCATCTTCCGGCACCCAACATCCACCGCTACTTATCTTATTCTCTCACCAAACATTCACCCTAATTTCTGTTGGCACATATTATGGTTCATTGTCAATAGCCAAGACGATGATAACACTCACAAAGTAGCACATGTAATACATACTTAGATACTTCTTAGACAGATATGACACTTCTGATATAGCATCCAAAAGCCGTAAATTTCTATTATTATAAAAGAATTATCAGTTCCCTTTTAAGTATTACTAAGACATTTGTACCATTTAAAACCAAGAACAATGTTGGAGGATTTCCGTTTGATGGATATTGGAGAACATATTCTTTAGGAATTTTACTGCAGGATGAACAAATCACAAAGTCAAAATTAAAACTTTTGACAATTAAGAACATGGTTGCAAAACACTTTCATGTTGAAAAATAAGTTATATGTAATTGTTACCTTAAAGCTTCAACCCCCAGAATTTGTTCACGTGGAATCCAACCTTCAATATTTATTAGATCTAGCCAGTGACCAATGATATCTAAGCAAATACGAATATCCCAGCGCCTAAACCAAATGCAATAATGGCAGATACGAGACAATTAGTCCGTACTCTTAAGCATAATATGATGCAGATGAAGAGGCTACTGAAATATGTACCCCACCAGATAAGAAGTTGATGAAAACCTTCATCCCACAAAAAGCCCCTAGGGAATATTGGGCGACAAGGAACAACAGTGTAAAGCTCCGCAGGCCAGTACAACAAAAATTCATCGCTTTTTATCTGCATCAAAGGAATTAAATTTTGAAAAATATTAACTAAAAAAACCCAGCATAAGCGATAATAAATTGTAGTCTGAGAGTAAGCATACTAAAAGCCTACAACCACTATGATTAAGAGTTTAATAGTAAAAAAAATAACAGATGATTATAACGTACATATCATTACAGTTGCCAAACAAATATGCAAACAAGCATAGACAGTACTTTAATCAAACTACACAAAATTTTAATAAATGAACATGGAAGGAAAGAAGGTATTTGTTCTTCAGCTAATGAAGCTGATAAAAATCCAAAAGATCCTTTTTTTATAGATGCTCAGTTCGCCATTAAGTTAAATGTACTAGCAGTTCTCCTAAAATTCTATACAATATACCAACGTTAAATATAGATTAATGAATAAAAAAAGCAACCAACATACTTACATCAGATTTACTCGGCATAGATATTTTTGACTGGCCATAGTAATAGCCAATGCCACCCAGCAAATTTGAAACAGCAGCCTTACCAACAACAATAGAGTCGGCATCAACCTGAATAAATATAAGAGGAGTTGATATATATATAAGAAAGAGGCGATTATGACCAACAGATGAGCACATCAGTAAAAGGCCCTAAGTAATTCGTCTTAGCACATCACTGGAAAACAAATTTGTAGATAATATCGTATAGTTTTAGACAACTATCAAGGACGACTTTTTTTTATCTATATCATACTGACATACAACACTACATCAGACCTTGAGTATCAAGAGTCACGACTGCGACGTATTTGGCATCCTAAATGGCTAGAAACTTCATTTCATTCAAGCCACGTACCAAAAGCTTTGCAAAACAAAGTCAATTTGCAGCAAATATAAATCATGATTGGTCTTACCCGTGGCAAAAAATGAAAATCGCTCAGGATTGATTTTAAACGGCTTTTTTATTGCTTGAATTTTGGTAGGAGGTTTGAAGAAATGCGCATATGAGTTCTGAAGAAAATTTATGGAAGGTACACGTTTTGAAAAAGTGGTATAGAAAAGGTATGCCCTATCAACAAACTTTCAATGACATCGTAAACTGGAGTACAATGTTTTGACAAGCTACCTAAGCCCCATGTGGCCATGTGAGGTGGTCTAAATATCTATCTACCAACATGTGACAGTTACTAATGTTACATAAAATATATTTGTCACCAGATAGGCAACATTGCTTTGAAGCTCAATTTGAACCCAGACACGAAAAGCTGCCAACTTCAGCCAATTTTTTCAATGAGCTACACAATTTGTTTTTTTGTACACACTTAAAATAAATGAATTCTACAAGCACTAGATGCCACATATGAGGTGCAAACGCTCTCCGCAAACCAGTTATGTCTTTGACAAATCTTCGATTTTTTTATCTATAACCCTTAGATTCTATCTTGGTAGAATCTCAGGGTGATATAGTCTCTTGAGCCACACATGATTGGATCTAAATAAAAAAAGATCAACTCTTCGTAAGATGGTAAGACGAATAACTGACGGCCCTCCATGGAGCTAGAGTTTAATAAGCCTATACAATTTGTGGCTAGAGTTTAATAAGAGCTAGAGTCCCACTAGTAAAAAATTCGTGTGACATGACAGGTATAAGAACCACTAGTGGAATAATTAAGACGAATTACCAATTCATTCACTAACATCTTTCTAGTAAGTCGAAACTAGGTGCTATAGATTTTCAAACAATCTTCAGAATTGTTAATGGGTAGAAGAAATGGAGTTTGTTGAAAATATTTAATAACTTTTTTTTATTTTGTAGCAGCCACGTAGAAATTGGCTACTGCCATGAGCAAAGCTAAAGCGACTGTAGTATTTATATCATTCGTGGGTCTGCCTAACTCTCCATGAGGTACATATGAATATATGATTTTCTATAGGAAAACGAACCCTGACAAATAAGAAACAAAAATAAATAGGAACATAGACTCAACAAAGGTAACTTAAGGGCAATATTCTTCTCCATTTTGAGTTTATACCAAAACTGATACCTTCTCAGACAAGTTGAAACATGATTGAAATTTGACCCCAAACTCATACTTTTTTCCCCTTAGCTTCTTGGTGAGGGATTCACCTGCATAATTTGTTACATCGACTTGTTAAAATATACTCAATAAACTCAAAAGTCAAAATTATGCAACTCATCATAAAAACACACATCTCAAAATAGTCAACACAATACCCAACCTTTTTTCAAATGAAATATTGAATTTTCTAAATATGTTGTGTTTATGGCAAACAAAATAATAGACATTATCCGTTTTACAAATAGAAATGTACAGGTTGTTTCAAATTCAATTATATTAGCAAGTAAGTACGATCATCCAAACTGTTTTTATTTTTTCAGGGATTACAGGTTCTACGGGTTTTTTTTAATATCAATCAAAACATCCCCTGAGATCATTTGTCTATTTCCAAAGAAAAAGATGACAAGTAAAATTCATATTTTTTTTCCCAAGATGATGATGATTTTATGACAATATGACTACGGTAATTTCAGAAAGTAGCTTGCTTGAGATAATACACATCACACAATACAAAAGGAACTCACCTGACAGCCCACTAATGCGTTCATCAATTCCCGAACTATCCAAATCAATGCCCGACACAAAAACCAAGTCTGCTCCAAAAGGAAATGTCGCAGAGATCTGCAAAACTTTCAATTAGTATAGATCATGAAACTAAAAACCTGGCAAGCATTGTCACAATCAGTAGGCAAGTGATGAAGATATATATATCTTAATATTTTCCACAAAAGAAAAAATTACCTGAAAGACGACGACATTTGAGGAATGGCCAAAAGCGTCTGGAAGCTCTAGCGGGCCAAGTTTTCTAATCTACCATGAGACAGAGGCGGCAGTGAATCAGTTATTGTCATATAAGAGCAGATAAGGACCACACTGAAGCCATCTTATCTCAGAAAGAAGCAAAATGAATATTACAGACGAGTTTCAAGTATGTAAGATTAAGAAGTATACTTTTGGAATTCATAACCTAGTGGCTCACCTAAAAGCACGTGCTCTTACCAGTTTATCCATTTATTGAATCTAAACAAATTAGTGCATGATGCCAACATCATGTTGAAAAAGAGATATATTTTATCAAATGCATAGCCTTTATTGTAACCAGGTTTACCGATGCATCTCCTTGAAGCAATTTCCCATCAATTATTTTTTTAAATTACAAGAAGAAAACTACCTGATGTGCGAGATTAACTTGAACAAGGTCAGACAATTTGTGGAAATGTGATGTCTTGAGACCAGAATACTGAACTTCCACGTCGTTCTGAAAAGGAAAATAATGTGGAAGTGAGCAGAATATTATTCTTTGTTGTTCTGTTGAGTTTATGGAACATATCTCAACATGTTCATTTACAACAGAAACATCAATGACCAAGAGAAGCAGGGAATAGCTTCAAGACAATACACCCACATAAACAGCTCAAAATGATTACATATTCAAATTATCATGAACCTTTTTTGTACCAATTATTTCAAGAAGCACATGGATTATTGATGTCCATATTATGCCAAACCCATGTACAATCAATTCTAGAGAACAACCTGGTCATAATGGTCATGGAATGGCAAGAGAAGTATGTTCCAACATATGAACAGACAACAATATCAAACTTATAATTATCTGAAAAAATGAGAAGTATGATTTGATCCCCGACAATTTACCAGCTTGCAATTGGTAAGAAGACAAGCTACTTTTTGAAGTTGTCAACATGTTTCAACATAAATCACTAACAAATTCTCTGTCTCAATTAAGTGTTTGAAATGCATATACGAAATGAAATGAAAATGACCAAAAAGGGAAAGATAAATAAAAAAAACTAATAATTAAAGGTACAAACAAAGAGCAAAATCATGTGGCTGAAATTAGAAGAGTAGGAAAGGAAATGAAAGTAAAGAAAAGAAAATCATATGTTTGCCCGTCTTGTAACATACTGATGATTTTAAATGCAATTGCCAATTTCCAACATCCCCTCTTGACCCTGAAGCTAATAGAGAACTTCCGCGAGCACCCAAACAATCCCTACTCAAACTGATATCGTTTTCATCTTCATCAGCCACATAAAAGAACAGATGACCAGTTTCCAAGACATCCACATCTAACCTGTGAACCAATGATAAAAATGAAAATTGCCGGAGAAAAAAGAAAGATGTAAACTAGTAAATTTTAAAGGACTAGCAGTTAATTCCATGTGTAAAACGCGCGCAAGAAACAACAGATGTATTGAAGAACATGATACTCATCAATAGAGAAATGCAACAAGTTAATTAAAGGAGATGTGGACAGCATATATATGCTATGCTTGGGTGCAAAAGAAGCAAGTATTTTTCTTATATATATGACAGGTTGGGTTACATTATTTCTTAGAATTCTTTTCAACTCAACTACTATAGTATTGTGGTTTATCTCTTACCAACTAATCATCTGATCGACTAAGCAAAATATACGTCAATTAGCCTAGGATTTTGATCTTGCACATATGCAGAATAGTTACAAATTTCCGAACAAAGCAGAAAAAGTTAGATCCAAATTCCAAAACATATCAACTTTTACCCATTAGACCAAGATTTTAAAAAACCCGAAGGTAAGAGCCATATAATTCTTGAAAGTACATTCTAAGTCTTCAACTATACAAATTTCAATTGCATTGCTATCGCAACTCAAGTTTTGCATTCCATTCAAAACTACTTAAATGCAAAAATCGGAAACTTTGATTATATTACTTAGAAATTAAACCTTCGAGCCAAACTAACGTTAAGCCAAACAAATGGGAAAGAGAAGGCAATTACTTGTCATTCTGTACATCAATGCGGACAGCCCAGTCACCTCCATAACCACCACCCTCGACCTTTGATTTCACAAAACTAGTCTCCAAGGTTAGCCCATTGTCGACAATACGCTGTCGTGCGTAATCTCGTCCATTATGATCAGTCCAGCCATAAGTGTCAAGGTCATCAGAATCTTGGCACACGTGTCGCAGAAGATACTGCCCATCTTTCATGCCAATCCACATCAATCCAGCAATCAGTGACTTCGGAGTCCTGCCATAAACATTCACTTGTTATCAATTCACAAACATTAAAATGGAACACAACCTTAACATATTAACCACATATACATTTAAGTGCATTCGGTGTTATACTCCGTATTTCTGAGTACTTGGCACTCGGTCGAGTAAATTTTACTTGACCGAGTGGATTGGGTACTCGGCCGAGTAGAGTGGTTTGGGTACTCGACCGAGTAGATTGGTCTGTCGTTTGAAATAGTCTTCTGTTCTTGTGTACTCGGCCGAGTGAGTTAGGCACTCGACCAAGTAAGTTGTACTAGACCGAGTACATGTTGTTCTCGATTCAAGAAAGACTGATTTCGCGGATTAGTTGGACGGTTGATTAAGGATTAATAAGAGGAATTACGATTCATAATTATCATTAAGTTTCTCAAATCAAACCCTATTTTACTCTCAAAACTCTCTCTAATTCCTCAAGAACATCCTTAATCATCTCGTGCCGGATTCGATCCCTCACTACTTTGTTGATTTCATAGGTAAGCATCTATACTTTGTGATTTGTATTTACTGTTATAAACTTAATTGAATTGGGGGGAAAAGGGGAAATTGTTGGTATTCATTACGTGATTATTGTTTGGTTAGAAGGGGACTTCGTAGAGGAAAGATTTTGAGTACTCGTTGTTCATTGCGGAATTGTTAATAAGGTAGGAGTTCCCTACTCGGTATTTGTTTATGCTAATTGATGTGATGAGATATTGTATGATACTTGATTGATTGATTTATGATGATAATGATGGAGCTCGGAATTGGAGTTTGGGTTGTTACGATGGTTACTATGGTTACCGGTTGGTGATTCCGTTGGGAGATGGATCACACCCCGAGTTTGCCCCCGTAGTGCTCCCGCTACATGGGGGATGTGCTCATTAATATTCCGGGTTTGTCTCGCTGCGGTGAGATGGAATTTCGACGCCTGTGGCTGCGGTCCAAGGTCAATTGGTGGTTTTTGTAAAGAATGGATGGTAACCTGAGTCTATTGAGGTGTCTGCTGCGGTGGCCCTTCGGTTTCTCTTTCGCTTTTGCTTGTCTTGTACATTGGTAGATATATTTTGTTACTGACCCCGTTAGTATTTTACAAAATTGCTGTGCTCCATTGGGGAATGGCGAGCAGGTGATCAACAGGTAACTAGATGAGCTGCGCTGATATATTGATGAGGATCACCTTAACGAGTCATAGCTTCCACGGTGTTTAATGAAGTCTTAGACATTAGTTACTTTATAGTACTTGACACATTATTATTTGGATTTTTGGTCTAGACGGTATGCCGTCTAGTTTGAGACTATGTATTTGAGTTTAAACCATTAATTAAATACAATATTGTTTCTTTATCGCTTGATTTGAAATGTACTATGTCGGGCAACCGAGATGGTATCATCCTAAAGTACTAAGGAGGTCTTGTAAGGCTCTTTGGTATTTGGGGTTGTTACAAATTAAAGTGGTATCAGAGCGAATGATTTTGGAACCTAAAACCAATTAACCCAATCACTTAGGAGCGTCTAATAAAATGAATGCGGGTAGGAGTTGTAGGGATCTACTGCAAGGATTTGGGAGACGTCGTAAAATCGCAACTTTGCCCCTATAGCTCTTAGTTGGTAACGGGGAAGTGTCGGGACATATATGTGTGTATAATGTGATTACTATGTTTAACTGGTGAATATGATGTGAAGTGAAGGTGGAATATGATTATGGAATATGATAATGGTGAAGTAAAACATGTGCGAGATGTGACATGTGTGAACGGATGTGATAATAAGCATGAATAATGTGTTTATCATTGGCAAGCATGTATATATGAATTATGTATGGTTATGTGAAGTATGGAAAGATGCATATGAACTGAATGAATGTTCACGAGAAATATGTTATGGTTGCACCATATGATATATATATGAAGTATGTGTTTATGCTTGCAAAATATATTATGCATGAGATATATGATGGTGTTGATGTTGGCATGTTGAGTGATGACAACATGTAAATGGATGTGAACTATGGTCTTTTATGTGATATGAGGTATGTTGAAGAATGGTAATTTTGTTTGGTAACAAAAACTTGAATTATATGAAGTTGATTTTGGAAAATCTGTCTTTAAACTGCTATAACTTGAGTTCTAGAAGTGATATTGATGAGTCCATTTTATTTATAATTTAACTCCCTATTTTAGCTCGGTTTATTTGATTATTGCAGTTCTTTTAATGTGTTTGTGAGCTAATTTCGTGTTCGAGGTGTATTGCTTGTGTTTGTTACATTTTGTAGGAATTTAAGCATTTAGAGACTTTTTCCTAGCACATTAGCAAACATCAAAGTTCACTAAGCTAAAATGGAAGCAAGATGGACCATGGAAGGATACTATGAGAAAGGACAAGCCCAAGCATGAGGATTTGTAAAATGGTTTGGTGTACAAATGAGAAACCAAAATGAAGCCCAACTTAAGGAGTCCACAACTCAACATAGGGATGCTCTTTGGATGCTCATGGAATGCCAAACCCGATCGGGGTTTGGGTGCTTTAAGTAGCATATGTTTCAAGTCCCTCTCCCTATTTAAAGGAGAGGGACTTCGACACTTAGAGGCATCTTATACATCATTCTACACTCTAAAAACACTCATTTACATAAATAATATCATTAGTCATTAGATTAGGTTTAGAATAGTTTAGTTTCCATTAGTTGTTACAAATAATTCCTTTAAGTATTTCAATTTATATTACAAATTCATTTGCAAGTTATTTAGTTTCATTGTGTTCTTCAATTGCAAGTTTTATTTCCTTTGTTGAGGTAATTCTATTTATTGTATTGTTTTGATATTTCCTTGTCATTTCCATTATTAGTAAGTTGTCATATTCACTTTATCATTTGTTATTAGATTAGTTATCATTATGCAAGAGTAGTTACTTTGTCTAGGGAATTAGGGAAGGCATGCATAAATAATATTTGCAATTGTTGAAATGAGATGTTACGATATCAAATAGTAGTTTTTATCACATGCTTGCATTGTATTGTTAGTCTTTGATTATTGATTACAATCCTTGATTAAATTCGTTAATTCTTTCTATAAATCGAGAAGCACGGAATTGAATTAGACTAAGCATGTGTTAGTAGATCGACCTAGCCAAAGCGAGAGTTCGTTAGGACCCGATCTATGGTTGACACTAATATCGAGAGGTGAGTGTCTTTAGCCTAAACAATTATCGTTATTATCAATTTCCTAGTTTGACTTGAGCATTTACATAATTTGCATGTGTGACCCGACCTCACTAGACTCTTCCTTTATTATTATTGTTGTTTCATAAACTCAACCAAACCAATCGATAACCGACGTTGATAGAATTCACCCCATAACAGTTTGTATAGCAACTCCTGTCTCCTTCTGTTCGACCCCTATTACTACATTCATTTGTGTGTAGGGTATTTATCTTTGATTAGGTGTGCGATAGCCTATCAGATATTGAAGTAATTCCAAATGAAGGTGATAGCTTGTGCTATTACGGTTCTAACGGTAGGTCAGGAGCCAAAATCGACTTAGAATTGAGAGAGATATGTCTGTTTTACAAAAACTAGTCATTGCCGAGAAATCCGTTGCACTCGACTGAGTGCATAAGACCACTCGACTGAGTGCAGGGTACTCGACCGAGTATCTTAAGTTTTGGCATCTGGATGGTTACAAGGGTGTGTACTCGATCGAGCATAGTGTGTACTCGACCGAGTAGAGTGTGTACACGACCGAGTGTCTTGTATTTGACCGAGTGGTTTCGCTATAACTGGTGAGTTCTGAATTCTTTTTGTCAATGTATTGTTGTGTTAATTTATGTACTTAATTGTCCCGTATTTAGAATAAGTGGAGGAGGCGTCATCGCGGATGGGTCATAATGTAACATGGATATGTGTTTGAATAAATATATTGGTCTTCGTGGATGAGTTTGACGGGTCCTATAATGCGAATATTGTTCCCTATTATTGTGTTGTTTAGTTAGAAATGTGTTTGTTATATATGGCTAGGGCGGATAGATTGATGGGCCTTGTGAGAGATAGAGAGGGAAAATGGGTTTTGTTATATGAGATGGGTAATAATATTGTGCGTTGAGCAATATATAGATATGAATAGTTATAATGGGAATATGAGCAAAATATTGAGGAAAATAAGAATGTATTAGTTGATTGAGGGAAATGTGCGGTGAGGAGCGATATAGGAGAATGTAATGATGATGGTACCTAGAGAGCTTAGTATGCTTGAGGTGTAAATAGGACTTGAATGTTATTGTTTTAATGGAAATTTGGATAACTAAGAGACACTTGTGCAGATGAAATATTATGGAAGTATGATATGAGGTAGGCATCGTTGTGAGGTATGCTAAGGATAGATAATAATAATAATATATGATGTGTTTCGTTGTTTGTTTGGGCGTATTAGTAGCTAACGAAGGAAAATAGTGTGATAAGAGAAATTATTATTGCGTATGATTAGAGGATTGTGGCGACGTGTTGTTGAGTTTGGGATCTTGAGGTAATAAGAAGGTAGTCGCATTATTGGAGGACTAGGTGGTGAGAGTGAATCTTTGGGATAATGAGTAATTGTAGTTGGTGCGAATTGAAAGAAGTATAAATGGCAAATCGGTAAAGCAAAGATTAGTAGAGGCTATCAAAAGATGTAAATAGAAAGATATTTATGAGTCGTGAAACGATTTGCATTGGGAATATTTAAATTGGAATGAGGCAAGTTAGAAAAGGGATATTTGGAGGAACATACTTTGAGGTGAATGTTAGGGATGCAAAGAACATAGTTGGTAAGAAAGAGTATGAAATGGTGATAGTATTTTCAAATGAGATGATAAATGATTGTGGGATGAAAGAATATGGCACATATTAGTGGATGATCGGTTATGGGCAATTGTTGGAAAGAAATTGAGAGAATAATGTAGTAATTGTTGGTGCAATCGTTCATGACTTTGGAAGTACTCTGGGTGGTGATTTGTGTGAGATGTATGTGTATTTTATAGTGTCTTGATGGAATATCGCTATCATATAATTTGGTGGTTTGAAATTTTAGGTCGAAGTAATTCGGAGATAAGAGATTCAGATGTGGAATTTCAAATAGATATCTAGATGGTACCGTTGGTCTATATTGGAATCTTGCATGAGAATGTGAATTAAAGCGCTTATTACAAGGGTAATTGGTAGGTATTCCGAGATAGTAGCCTTAGTACCTTATGGGTCGTTTTGCGGGCAGTGAGAGGTTGATGGAGGAGGACTTGTGATGGTTTGAGTTGAGGAAGTTATGCGAAGGTTATAGTATGATTTGATAGATGTCATAGTTGACTGTGGAAGTAGTTTCAAATGTAATAGTTTTACGGTTTGTTATCATGTTAGTAAGGGAATGGGAGGTGTCGAGGTGGTATTTTTAATTAGTTGTGTTGGCAGGTTAACCTTTGTGGTATTGAGTGGCAAGAATGTAGATTTGTGAGTAAAAGGAGGGTATTGTGTCATAGTTGCATGGATTTGAGGGTGACGTTTGGGATATATTGGAATCTAGCTTTCTTGTTGGGATTGCCTATGTGTTATTATTAGCTTGTTACTCGTATGATGGAATATGTAGACTGAGATATGAGTGTTTTTGTGTAGCGCTTAGAGGCAAGTTTTTAAGGAAGTAATGGTAGTATGTGCGTGTCGAATGAAGTTATCGTTATCATGGTTTGTATAGTCTTATGGGCTGTAATAGTGTCATTCGTTTGGTGGCCTCTTTTGTCGGTCATGGGGTGATGCGAGTCCCCGTGAGTCAGTTAGAGTATCGAGTTCTGAGAGTTTGCAGAAGATGTCGTATTTTCATTGTTATCGTTTGGTTATCTGTTGTCTCGTGGTTTTAAGAGTAGAGTAAATCGGTAAAGAATGTTTTTTAGTCGCTATTGTGGGGTTTCTTGTCCTTTTAGATCTGGTTGAGAGGCGTGGTTGTTGGGGATTTCCGCATGGGAATTTGGATGTTTTTACTTGGTAGGTATTGAGTGGTAGCGAAATTTAATTGTGATGTGCTTGAGGTTCCAAGTGGTTCATTAGCATTACGAGGAGTTATATGGATATGATGTTAGAGTGTACCATGTTTGGATGAATGGCTTTGTTGGCAGTGAGGATCAATGTTACGATCTTGGGTGGATAAGAATTATAGGTCGAGCGTTATTTTATTGAGATAGGGCGAGAATTCAGAAGGATGATATGGTATGGTCGTGATAGATGATTGATTTAATGTTTTGAGTTGGGATTTTCGGCTGGATTCGAGGTGAATTGAGGAAAGGATGGTGTTGGGATTTTACTATCTTTAACGGTGTGAGTATTAGAGTAATAAGAAATTTTGGTAAGACGAGATAATGAACTGGGGTAGAAGGCGTAGCAGCGTTTTGGGAAGAGTAGGTTATCTCATAGCATGGTGATTTTGTGGAATGTTTAAGGAGCATGGTGATTGGTTGATAAAGTAAGGGAATTGTTGATTAGCTATGCAATTCAGGTGTTATTATCGGCATAGATGTGGAGTCGTGGTCTTACTTAAATTGTGATGATCAGCTTTGGGCTATCCGAAAGAATAGAACTATTTTTGTATGGTGGGAAGCATGGAGGATAGTTATAGTGTTAAAATGGAGTATGAGGCGAAATGGATGTGTGCTGTGGGTGTTGTGGTATCATTAAAGAAAACGTGTTGGTAAGTGTTAGTTCGAATGTCTTGTGGAGAAATTTTGTGTGATAAGGGCCAATGCATGTATTGTTGGAGTTTTGGATTAGGTTGTTGTATCGGATTGTGACGGTTTTTTAGGGTACCTTTAGTATATGATGATGCTAGTTTCAGCTTGAATGCTTGGTTTTCTTTTGTTTGTAATAAGAGTGTAAATTTCGGGGACAAAGTTCATTTTTAAGGAGGGAAGAATGTAACGGTTCGTATTAGTTTAGTAAGACTTTTCTTCATTATTGGTCTTAGTGTGTTTGATGGAGACTTGGTGTTGGTTTGTTCCGACTTGATATGTGATTGGTAGAGTCCTTGTGTTTGGGCTATTGGGAGTTTGGTTAGAGGTCATAGAGGTTGGTTTGTTGTATGTGTGGTTGTCTTGTGCTATTGTTGCGTCTTATCATGGTTGTGGGTAAGAGTATGAGTTGTAAACTTCGAGAACAAAATTCGTTCTTAAGGAGGGAAGAATGTAATACTCCATATTTCTGAGTACCTTTGGCACTCGGCCGAGTAAAGCTTACTCAACCGAGTGGATTGGGTACTTGACCGAGTAGAGTCTACTCGTCTGAGTAGATTGGTCTGTCGTTTGAAATAGTCTTCTCTTCTTGTGTACTCGTCCGAGTGAGTTAGGCACTCGACCGAGTAAGTTGCATTAACCGAGTACATGTTGTAGTCGATCGAGTACGACGGGTTTCGAGAATTAGTTGGACGGTTGATTAGGGATTAATAAGAGGAATTAGGATTCATAATTATCATTACTTTTCTCAAAGCAACCCTATTTTCCTCTCAAAACTCTTTATAATTCCTCAAGAACATCCTTAATCATCTCGTGCCGGATCCGATCCCTCGCTACTTTGTTGATTTCATTGATAAGTATCTTTACTTTGTGATTTGTAAGTACTGTTATAACCTTAATTACATTGGGGGGAAAAGGGGAAATTGTTGGTATTCATTACGTGATTATTGTTTGGTTAGGAGGGGACTTCGTACAGGAAATATTTTGAGTACTCGTTGTTCAATGCGGAATTGTCAATAAGGTAGGGTTTCCTTACTCAGTATTTGCTTAATTATGCTAATTGATGTGATGAGATATTGAATGATACTTGATTGTTTGATTTATGATGATGATGATGGAGTTCGGGATTGGAGTTTGGGTTGTTAAGATGGTTACTGGTTGGTTATTCCGTTGGGAAACGGATCACACCCCGAGTTCGCCCCCGTTGTTAACCTGCTACGTGGGGGGTGTGCACATTAATGTTGCGGGGTTGTCTCGCTGCGGTGAGAAAGAATTTCGACGCATGTGGCTGCGGTCCAAGGTCAATTGGTGGTTTTTGTAAAGTAGGGATGGTAACCCGAGTCTAGTGAGGTGTCTGCTGCGGTGGCCCTCCGGTTTCTCTTTCGCTTTTGCTTGTCTTGTACATTGGTCGGTATATTCTGTTACTAACCCCGTTAATGTTTTACAAATCTGTTGTGCTCCATTGAGGAATGGCGAGCAGGTGATCAACATGTGACTAGATGTGCTGCGCTGAGATATTGATGAGGATCACCTTAACGAGTCACCGCTTCCGCGGTGTTTAATGGAGTCTTAGACATTAGTTACTTTATAGTACTTGACACATTATTATTTGGATTGTTGGTACAGATGGTATGCCGTCTAGTTTGAGACTATGTATTTGAGTTTAAACCATTAATTAAATAAAGTATTGTTTATTTATCGCTTGATTTGATATGTACGACATCAGGCAACCGATATGGTAGCATCCTGAAGTACTAAGGATGTCTTGTAAGGCTCTTTGGTATTTGGGGGCGTTACATTCGGGTTATCAAGTCAAAATCTGTTTGATCTCGTAATGGATATACCATGAGTCGGAGAGTACAGAGGGTACGCTCATATATAATCGTAAGTATCGAGTACATGTTTAAATTGGACAAGGGAAAGATAAAAAAAAATTTGTTATGTATGAAAAGACATTAGTGTAAAAGAGTTATATTGCGTCCCCTATCGAGGTTATATACTCGGGGTTGCTTCTTAAATCTTTCGTGCGTGTAATAACATGTGCATGGCAGTTGGGATATTTGTTTTGTTTTGAAAATTAACATTCATGCACCCTCGTTTTATAGTAAAAAAAAACAAAGTATTTTCATAAAAAATACACATTTGATATAATTTTCCCTCCAAAAAGCATCTATCTTAATAAGGAAAGAAGCTAAACTATCTTTCAATAAACTATTATTTTTTCCTTCAAATATAATCGTAACTATGTGGGTCATATTTATATACATGTTTTTTTCTCCCCTCGGTCACTTTAGTGACAATTTTTGGTGCTTAAATGCGCAATTAAATGCTAATTTTTCTAGAATGTCGATACTTCCGCCTTTTGGTGTTTTAATGAGATTGGATGCGTTTGTCGAACAATTGGATGTTAATGAACACCACATAATCAATAGGCACAAAAATCGAGAAGAATGAAGAAGACAACGAAGAGTAGATTAGTTTCCCAAGGTTATTCGATCGAGTATTGCAAAACTCGATCGAGTCGCAAGAAGGAAACTTGAGCATTTCAAGAATACTCGATCGAGTGTGAAAATACTCGATCGAGTCGCAATCCAAAAATACTCGATCGAGTCGCAATCCCAAAACATACTCGATCGAGTATTTCTTAATTTAAGAGTTTTCCTAAACTTCTTTAATTCGGATATTTTGTAATATAAATAAAAACTCGACTATTATTATTAGGTTACGCTTTTATTACTTTAGAACACCTTAGAAAACTCTAGTTTTATGATCTTTGCTACTGGAATAATTCATCAAGATTATTTCTTTAGTTCAACTTGTAATCGGTATTTCACTAATCTTCTTCCGTCAGTTATAATTAGATCGTTAATTATTCTTTGTTCAATCGTTTATTCGTTGTTAATTGCATCGTTATGAGTAGCTAAATTCCCAATCTAGGGTTGAAAGGGAATTTAGGATTGTTAGAAGCGCTAGATTGATTGATTGATTTGTAATCGCATTGTTATCGTTTGATTATCATCTTAAACCTAGTTGTTTAATTACTGGTCATGATTAATTAACTAGTCTCGAAAATTAGGATTTTCATCGAAAAGGTTAAGACTAATACATGCTACGATAATTGAATAGAAATCGTTTAATGATAGCGATCCATGTTAAATTGTAGATCTAAAGGGCATAATTGAATCGATCGATCTTGTGACCTTAGATAGTTTTATTGCATGTTAATTGATTATCCCTCTATCCGTAATAATAATCCTAGTGAACCTGAGACCCTAGACTTTTAATCTTACCGAATTCATCCTTTATTATTATTGTTATTGCAATTAAATTAGAAGCCAAAAATTAAACCTTCAAGAAATTGTTACCTTAAGAAGAACTTAGTTATAGCAAATAGATTATTACCGCCTCCTTGTGAATTCGTTACCTTACTTATCACTAAATATTAGTAGTTAGTACTGAGTTAGGATTACTTTGATTTAGGGAAAACAACTTTACCCTTATCAAATTTGGCGTCGTTGCCGGGAGGCAACAATTTTTTGTTTGTTTTTAATTTAGTTTGTCTTTTTGTCCTTTTCTTTAGTGTTTGTTTCTGCTCAGGTGTCTCAGGTCCGAGCTCGTACCATTTGATACCGAACCGAAAAGACTCTCCGTGCTAGACGAAACTCTTGGAAGGAAATCCGTCAAGCCGAAGACTTGAGTACGCTTGACTCCATCTACGCCGATTTTGTTGCAGAAAATCAGTCCTTAGAAGAGGATACTTCTATTTCTTCCATTACTACAATCATGGCTAGCCTAGCCAGCCATTCAGAACCCAACCTTACATCCATTCCCAAAGGATTCAAACTCCCTACAACAGATGATGATACTTTTGAGATTCGTTTGTCTCACGTCAATTTGGTGGAGCGAAGTATGTTTGGAGGGGGTTCTAATAAGATCCTGCGAAATATATGGAGAAGTTCATTAATTATTATTGCTCAATTCCCTTAAAACCAGGAGTAACACAAGACCAAGTCAAGCAGGTGCTTTTCCCTTTCTCTCTATGGGATGAGGCAGCAGATTGGTTGGGTGAATTAGACATGGAGGCGATGGGTATAACCAATTGGAATTCTCTAGCTCTTGCCTTCTACAAGAGATACTTCCCACCGCAGAAAAGAAAACGCCATAAGAGGTCAGAGTACAAGTTTCAAGCAAAGACCCACTAAAAACTACAATGAGGCATTGGTTCGCTTCAAGAAACTAGTAAAATATGTTCCACATCATGGTTCTGAGACTTGTTCCTATGCAACTAATTCTATAATGGGTTATATGATGAACATAGAGCTTTGCTAGATTCTTCTGCCAAAGGGAAGTTTCAAAATAATACAACTTATGATAATGCCTCGAAGTTAATTTATGAGATAGCTAGTCACATTGCTGAGTATGGTAACCTCAGTGGGGGTAGTTTAGATAGTGTCGTTGCAGCTCGGTTGGAGGCATTGACTGCTCAAATTGCCGAATTGAAAACTTCACAATCTTTAGGAAATAAGCAAACGGTTCATGCCATGGTTCAACAAGAGATAATTTGTGTAAGATATGGTACCGCATAGGGCTGAGCAAAACTGGATATCCGATCCGGATTTAGAATCCGGATCGGATATCTGGTTTTAGAATTCTAGAATTTTTTTATCCAGATCCGATCCAAATAAACCGGATATCCAGATAAACTAGATCCGAATATCTGGATATCCGATTTTCAAAATCCGGATTTGATACGGTTTTTAAATTTTTTTAAAAAGTAACAGTTTTAAATTTTCAAGGATAGCTTCTAGTGTTTCCATTTCATCATTTTTCTTTCGCAACTAAAAGAAAATGAGTTAACAAGGAAATGAGATTATCTTGACTAAAAACCAACTAATATTTTGGGAAAGAAATTATAAAATCAACAAGAAAGAGAGTGGAGAATGGCGAGATTATAAAGGCGACTTGGGGGAGATGAGAAATAATCTCGACTAACAATACATCCAATAAATACATTAAATAAAGATTACAAAACAACATAGAAAGAGTATTTTTTTTTTACTTTTGTTCATAGGTTTTCCTTTCTTTAATAGTTTTTTAAAATTTGGATCGGATTCAGATATATATCCGGTTTTCAAAATTTCTCAATCCACATTTGATACAGTTTAATAGAAAAAACTGGATCGGATATCAAATTTAAATGGAATCTAGATATTCGGAGTTTTTAATTCGAAAAGCGTATCAGATTCGGATAAAAAATTCGTATCGGATTTTTTTGCTCAAGCATCTCCAAATAATGATATGGCGGAATTGAAAGCCATGTTGCAACAAAGCCTCACGATACAACAAAAGCAAGACGCTCGAATCTCTCAATTACTTGCTCAAAACAAGATAGTGGATACTCAAATTGCCCAATTGGCAACTCAAAATCCACAAAGGCAACCGGGACATTCTCCTCCTCAAGGACAACCCCCACACGAACAAGCTAATGCTATTACCTTGAGGAGTGGGACCCATTATAAGAGTCAGGATATGCCAAGCCAAGTTGATGTAGGCACGAGTGGTAAAGGGACGAATACCGAAGAAAAATTATCCAGTCCCACAGACACTCGTTCGAGTTCATCAATACTCGATCGAGCGTCTATATCTGAAGAGAAAAATTCCGCGGTCTCAGTGACACTCGATCGAGTGAGGCCTATACTCGATCGTGTGTCCTGTACTGAACAAGAAACATTTCCCGTCTTTGGGTCACTCGATCGAGTCACCCCAGTACCTGATGACGATGACGGTAATGTAGAAAAAGAAAAGAAAAATGTCGAGCCCATTAAAATTGCTATTCCTTTTCCTAACCGACAAAGTAAATCCAAGCTTGATAAAAAAATATGGGAGGTTTAGGGAAGTAGTCAAGAATTTGCAAGTGAGTGTGCCTTTTACGGAACTAATCACTCAAGTGTCGGCTTATGCAAAGTTCATGAAAGATATATTGACGAGGAAGCGGTCCTTTAATGAAGTGGAGACGGTCGCATTTACTGAGGAATGTAGCGTTGTGTTACAATCCCGTTCACCACCTAAGTTAAAGGATCCAAGGAGTTTTTCTATTCCTTGTAATATAGGTCGTTTAACTATTGATAAAGCCCTTTGTGATTTGGAGGCTAGTGTTAGTGTAATGCCATTCTCTATATGTCACAAGATAAATATGGGTCAACTAAATGTTACAACTATGACCTTACAAATGGCTGACCACTCTATTAAATACCATTTAGGGATTTTAGAAGACGTGCCAATAGAGTAGGGAAGCTTTATATTCTAGTTGACTTCGTAGTATTAGACATGGCTGAGGACACCCAAATTCTATCATCTTGGGACGACCATTCCTTCACACAGCGGGGGAGATAACACAATTACATTCAATCTGGATAATGCAATGAAACACCCCATTTTAGTGGAGACATGTCATATGATTGATATTGTGAATATGACTGTTGGTGATTGTCTCTCTTTGTGTTTGAATGGGAATCCTCTGGAGACCGCCTTGATTTCTAGCACTGCTGAAACTAGAACAAACTCATGGAGTAAAGAAGTTGTTGAGATAGAGAAGCTGCTGTCGGGAGAGGAATGCGAGCTACAAAATGTTTATAGCTTAGGTAACCTCACTAAGGTTACCATGGTAACAAACCTGAACTTAAGCCCCTCCCCTCTCATCTCAAGTATGTTTTTCTTAATTCCCAAGGGATGTATCCCATGATTGTCAGTGTTAGCCTATCTGAAAGCCAACTTTCTGATTTGTTTGTGGTTTTAAAAAGATACAAAATATCTATAGTCTATAGCATTGGCGATTTACAAGGTATTAAACCTGACTTTTGTATGCATCGTATCTATCTAGAAGAGGATCATAAACATTGTAGGCAAGGTCAACGTCATTTGAACCCTACTATACAAGAGGCAGTTAGAAAAGAGGTTCAGAAATTATGAGATACCGGGATCATATATTCTATTTCTGACTCAAAGTGGGTCAGTCCTGTCCAGGTAGTCCCTAAGAAGGGACGAACTACGATCGTCACTAATGTGAAAAACGAGCTCATATCTACTAGACTAACGACAAGGTGGAGGATGTGTATTGATTATAAGAGGCTTAATGTAGCTACCAAGAAAGACCATTTCCCTATTCCCTATATCGACCAAATCTTAGACCGTCTAGCGTGTCATAACTATTTTTGCTATCTAGACGGCTATTCGGGATTCTTTCAGATCCCATCCATTCCGATGATCAGGAAAAGACTACCTTCACATGCCCTTACGGCGTCTTTGCTTATCGAAGAATGCATTTTGGGTTATGTAATGCCCCAGCCACCTTTCAACGTTGTATGATGCCTATTTTTTCAGATTATATCGAGTCTATGTGTGTCTAAGGGACCGATTTTGATGTTTGTTTAGCTAATTTGTCTAAAGTCTTACAACGTTGTGAGGAAAGTAATCTTGCGTTAAACTGGGAAAAGTGCCATTTCATGGTGACTGAAGGGGTGGTACTTGGTTATTTGGTGTCTGGGCGAGGTATCCAAGTGGATAAAGCTAAAGTAGAAGTGGTTGAGCAAACACTGTACCCGGTAAATGTTAAAAGTCTTAGGAGTTTCCTTGGTCATACAGGGATTTTTTGCCGCTTTATCAAGGATTTTTCAAAACTTGCTCAACCATTGACTAAGCTTCTCCATAAGGATGCCTTGTTCTTTTTTACTAATGAGTGTGTTAAGTCTTTTGACAGGATTAACATGCTCTTATCTCAACTCCAATTATCCAGTCTTCCGATTGGAACTTTTTGTTTGAGATCATGTGTGATGCCAGTGACTATTAGTTGGGGCTGTTTTGGGGCAAATGAAGGATAAGGTGTTGCATGCGGTATACTATGCTAGTAAGACTTTAGATAATGCGCAAGTTAACTATGCTACTACTGAGAAAGAGTTACTTGCCATTGTCTATGCATTGGATAAATTTATAGCATATCTTGTGGGTTCTATGGTGATAGTCTACACTGACCATGCAGCATTGAAATATTTATTGGCTAAGAAGGAAGCCAAGCCCAGGCTTATTCGCTGGATATTATTACTACAAGAATTTGATTTAGAGATCCGGGATAAGTCTGGAGCTGAGAATGTAGTTGCCGATCATTTATCTCGTTTGAGATATGATGGGGATCCTATCCTCGTTGATGATTCATTCGCTGATGATTACCTCCTTGCCATTACCATGGAGACTCCATGGTTTTATGACTATGCCAATTATTTTTTTTTGGTAGAATGTAAATATATTAATTTCTCAAACAACCAAGTTTACATCATAGTCTTTTGTGACAAGAAGGTCATCATATCCAACCTCACAACCAATACATCATTTTAAGCCCAATTTACATTAGAAAATCTAGAAGAGCTATTCCTTAGAAAAATTCGGTCTTGAACTGAGGCCTTGATCTCCTGGATTACAGTCCTGGGGGTCTTCAGTCTCAGCTCCAGGCGACTCACATTCCTGACATTCCAAATCTGGTGAAGTAGAGCATTAATGGCTGCAAATACAGCCTGTTTCTTCAGTAGCGACCCACACCTCCAAGCAGTGCACCAGCGTATCAGTCCTATGAGAGGGAACTGTATACCCAACCACTCCCTAAGAAGGTTCTAACATATCATAATGAATGGACATTCAAAGAATAAATGGTGATGATCTTCACGACTTGATTTGCAAATGTCATAGATACCATCAGAAATCATGCCAAAGCTGTCATCCTGTCTTTAGCCAAAAGCCTCTCCTTAACAGCAAGCCACCCAATGAATGAGTGTTTTGGAGTATTCACTCTATTCCAGATGAGCCAAGGCACCATGGTTTGCTGCCCCTGAATCCATGTATAGCCAATAGAAACACTATATACCCCTTGGTTTTCAGCCCATTGATTATTAGTGAAACCAATCTTAATTATATCCTTAACTTGGCAGATTTTCCTCCAAGTCCAACTATAATTAATAGTAGGTTGATACTCATACTAGTCACACCCTTTCATATAGACATGATCCACCCCTTTTATCCATAGATGATCACTCTTGTTTGCCAACCACCAAGCATACTTCCCTATCTGAGCTATGTTCCATTGTCTGCAGTTTATTATGCCCAGTCCTCCATACTTTTTGCCCTTACAAACTGATTCCCATGCCACGGGGGCAGATTTGCTGTAATTATCAGAGCCAGACCAGAGATAATTCCTGCATATAGCTAAAATTCTATCAATAACAGTAACATGAATTAAAAAGATCATGGCGCAGTATGAATGCAACGGAGCAAGGATTGTCTGGACAAGGATTAGCCTTCCACCATAGCTAAGCCTCCTTGCTCCCCATCCTCTTTTTCTACCTACAACCTTGTCTACCAATCTGGTGCAGTCACCAATAGCCATTCTCTTGTAGGAGATAGGAATACCTAAATATCTGAAAGGGAACTGACCTTCAGTAAATCCAGAAATTCTTAGTATATACCTAATATCAGTGATTTGCATCCCATTACAGTAAATGTCAGATTTCTCCTTATTCATTTCTAAACCTGAAGCTACAGAGAAGGTCAAGAAAGCTCTAAGGATCATTTTAATAGAACATGTATCTCCCCTGCAGAACATAAGTAAGTCATCTGCAAAACATAGATGACTTAGCTTTATCTGCCTACAGAAGGGGTGATAGTTAAAATCAGGATCACTAGTAACTACCTCCAGGATTCTACTAAGATATTCCAAGCACATAGTAAAAAGGAGTGGAGATAGAGGATCACCCTGTCTTATCCCTCTCTTCCCCTAAAAGAATTCAAAAGTAGTCACATTCAAAGATAAGGAGTACCAAGGGGAGGAAACACACACCATTATCCACTTCACAACTTTCTCAGGGAAACCCATGACATTCAGCATCTGTCTAATGAAGGACCATTCAATTGAGTCATAAGCCTTTTTTTAGATCCACCTTCATCATGCATCTAGGGGAGCATGTTTTCCTCTTGTAGAGTCTAGTTAGATCTTGACAGAAAAGAATATTATCAACGATATACCTCCCCTTAATAAATGCACTTTGAGTGGCACTAACAATATCAGGCAAAACCAGAGCAAGCCTATTACACAGTACTTTGGAAATGCAATAGGCCTAAAGTCTGTCACACTTATAGGCATATCTTTCTTTGGGATCAGAGTAAGGGTAGTGGCATTTACCTGCTTCAACAGCATACCCGTGGTGAAGAATTCATGTATGCCTTTGGTAATGCTCCCCCCACAATACTATTGGCATCTTTATAGAATTGGGATGAGTATCCATCAGGGCCAGGAGCCTTGGTGACTGGAATAGAAAACATCGCAACTTTAATCTCATCCTCACTCATATCCTTAAGCAAAGCCTGTGCATGATCCATACTCACAGTTTCCCCCCTTCTTATTGTAGGGATATGGACATCAACAACCTCTTTGCTTGTACCTAAGAGGTTCATATAGTATTCCTCAAATGCAGCTTCAATACTCTAAGGACTAGTGTGATTATTGCCATGAATGTCCTTGATACCCAAAATTTTGTTTTGCATTCTCCTACCCTTAATCATACTATGGAAATACTGAGTGTTATCATCCCCTCCAGCCATCCAATGTGCCTTTTCTTTTTTACAAATAAAACTGTTTCTTGCTTCATCCAGCTCCTTATATGCCTTGGCTGCCATTCTAACCTCCTGCTAAAACAGGATGTTGGTAGGTTTCCCTACAATCTGAGTATCCCAAATGCTCTTGACAGTGTCTAGAAAATTCAAAGCCTTGCCCCACATATTAAAATATTTGACACTTCATTTCCTCCTTTCAACCACAGGATTCATGTGCATAGTACATGGGCAGTGATCAAAGATGCCTTGAGGGTGGAAAGTGTTACTAGTTTCAGAGAAACAATTAATCCACTCATCATTGACAATAGCCTTGTCTATTCTACTAAAGAACACATGCCCTACTTCATGTATGTTATTCCAAGTGAAGAATGCACCAGGAGCAGGATGTCCATTAGTCCACAGTGAGCCACACACTCCTGAAACCCTCTCAATTTTGTAATAATGATCTCCGAACCAATTCTCTCATCCATTGCAAGGACATTGTTGAAGTCCCCTAAGACTACCCTTGGTCCATCAACCATCTGGGAAAAGTGACTTAGTGACCCCCATAAAGGTATCCTATCAGCAACTCTATTGAACCCATACACCACAGACATCCACCAGGAAATTCCAGTAGGGTAGTAAGTAACTTTAGTGTTAATGACTTGTGCTTCAAGTGAAATAATCTCAATCTTGTAGTTAAGAGCATCCCAAATTAACCAGGTCCTCCCTCCTTCATGACTAGTAATATTGGTTATTAAGGACCAATTATTCCCTATTCCGTGATGCACTTTATTTACAGAGCTAGCTCGCACCCTAGTTTCCAACATACCAAAAACACCTACATTATTATTATGCAGAAACCATCTAACCTCTTTCTGCTCATTTATACTATTAATACCTCTTACATTCCAACAACCAATGCTTCCCATTCTCTATTACTAAAGTATGACAAACCCTTTCCTCCTCATTTACCTCCCTGATTTGGATTGACTGTTCCAGCACTTCCAAAAAATTCCTTCTGTTACTCCCCATAATCCCCCTTTGCCTAGTCATTTGAGTGATGATTTGGGCAGGAGAGAAGGTGGGGTGAAATGTAAAGTGCATAGGTGTAATTATGTCATTACTCTCTTCTCTTGTTGTAATGGGAATCAGTGCTTGCTGCACCTTAGGCTGTGGTTATGGGTTGGAAGGAACCACCATCTGTTGTTCCTTATTCCCCTTATCCTGCCTAGGTACCAATATCTTCTTCTTTTGACCCTGCTCCTTTGTAGGACCCTTCCTGCTGCAATCTCGAGCTATATGTCTTATTATCTTATATTCAGTACACATAACTGATTTTCATTCATAATGCACAATTTGTTTTTGAACACACCCCATCTCATCCTCAAACTCAATAACATCAGGCAAGTTGTCAGCAATATTCACTTCAACCATTATTCACTTCAACCATCACCCTGGCATACAACAGGAAAGTTTTAAGCTGAGTATTGCTGTTTTCCAACTAGACTAGCAATTCAGGAGCGCATTACCCCATAACTTCAAAGGTAATTCATAAAATCTAATCCAGATGGTTACCTCATCAACAGCCTCCCTTACAAGCTTCGTAGTGGCAGTCCATTCCTTCACTATCACAGATTTGTTATTAAAGAAAATAGGTCCAGCTTGTAGTACGCGAAGTTTCATTTCCTCAGATTTAAACCGTACCATTAAAATGCCATTAGAGTGAAAGAAAAGCTTATCATAATCAGTATATACTCATACCCTCTTCACAAAACCCTCCATCACTTTCCATGGCGGGTTCGCACCCAAAACATAACAATATACCGTCGTGGACCAATACTCTAGTTCATTTTTAACATCATGAAGAGGAAGAAGACGAACCCGTCTTTTTATGCACTTCTAGCCATTCCTCATCCGAGTCATCCTCAAGTATTGATTCCATGACAATATTAAGATTGTATGGTTTGATCCCAGAACTATCCGTTGCATCTTCAATTCCATGTGATAAATCTTCCTCCTGAATTTTAAAAGCACGAAATCGAGAACCTTTATTGCTATTATGAGTCGTATTACTACTATTTTGTGAGTTTTGTGTATTACTAGAAGTTATTATTCTGATTAATCTACTAGATTTAGGATTATTTTTCTTTTGTCTAGCCATTGCAAGACTAAGGAAAGAACCCTAGATCCCATTCTCTCTCTAGCATCTTTCTAGCATCGTCGCCTTTTAAATTTTATATTGTATGAAATTGAATTACGTTTATGCCAATTATTTGGTTGGGGAATTATGCCTCATGATCTATCTTATCAGCAAAAAAAGAGATTTTTGCATGATGTTAAGTCGTACTTTTCGAATGATCCCTATCTATTTCGGGAGTGTGCCGATGGTATTTACCGACGATGCATTCCAGAAATTGAGGTACATGCTATCATTTCTCATTGCCATTCCTCTTCTTATGGTGGTCATCATGGTCCTTCTAGGACATTTGCTAAGGTGATGCAGCCGATTTTTTATTGGCCGACTATTCTCAAGGATGTTACTACTTTTATCCGTTCTTGTGTCGTGTGTCAAAGGACAGGTAATATTTCGCAAAGGAATGAGATGCCTCAGACGGGTATTTTGGAGGTTGAGATCTTCGATGTTTGGGGTATTGACTACTAAAGGCCATTCCCATCTTCTCATGGGAATCAATACATACTAGTAGCGGTAGACTATGTTTCGAAGTGGGTGGAAGTTATAGCCACTCCCACTTGTGATGCCAAGGCAGTTATTAAACTGTTTCAGAAGATTATCTTTCCACGATTCGGAGTCCCTCGTGCTCTTATTAGCGACGGAGGGAAGCATTTCAATGAACGCCATCTCAACACTATACAAAAGAAGTAAGGCGTTACACATCGTCGGGGGTTAAGTTATCATCCGTAGACAAGTGGTCAGGTATAGGTTTCTAATAGAGAAATATAGTCGATGCTTGATGAAGTCATGAGAAAATCAAGGAAGGATTGAAGTCGTAAGCTCCATGGCACTCTATGGGCTTGCCGAACCGCATTCAAGACTCCAATTGGTGCATCTACATATCAACAGTCTATGGCAAGGCGTGCCATTTACCAGTAGAACTCAAGTATAAGGCTAAGGGGCCATTAAGGAGCTTAAAATGGATCCCCCGCTGGAGGGTGAGAAACGACTTATGCAATTGAACGAGCTCGATGATTTTCAGTTGCATGCCTATGATAGTGCTCGGGTTTACAAGGAAAGGACGAATAAGTGGCATGACAAGCATATCTTGCAACGGGAATTTATAGTTGGTGATAAAGTATTGTTATTTAAGTCTTTTTTACGTTTGTTCCCAGGTAAGCATAAGTCCAAATGGTCAGGAGCGTTCACAATTACTAAAGTGAACAAATTTGTGTCGGTTATGCTGAAAACCGAGAAGGGAGAAACCTTCAGAGTAAATGGTCAACGCTTGAAAATTTACTATGAAGGGGAGTTTATTGGAGTGATAGAGGTCGCTGGCCTCTTCACTATCTCTCATTCTTCCATTTGACGAGGTAACACGGTCGTGCGAGACAGTAAAAAACCAGCGCTATCGGAAGGCAGCCTGGATTTCATTGTATTTAATTTGTATAATTTAGGATTTTATTGCGCATTTATTAGTTAATTTAGTTTAATTTTCGTCATCTAGATTAATTTAACTAGTGCATTTCAAATTTCATATACATTGATTTGAGTGCGGAAAGGGAGTAAACTTAACGTATTTCAATGAGTATTATTGCATATGAGACGGTATTTCGGGATTACTTACGAGTTGGAGAAGCAGCGTGGTCTTAAAATCACTCTATCGTGCTCTCATGGTACTCGATCAAGTGATTATGTGAATTGGAAATTGCAATTAAAGCCATAGCCAAACAAGATCCATCTTTCAGATGCTCGAACGAGTTTTTAGACACTATGATCAAGTGTTTCCGTACTCGATCGAGTCGCTCGGTTCAGACGGTTTATTCGCTATTTTTCCTTTCTTTTTCCACGGTTCCCCTCATTATTTCGAACACTTCTCTCTCTACTTCTCACATTCATCACCCAAATTCCTACTAAACTTCTACAATAATCTAATTAGAGCTTTTCAATCATCATATCACTCATAATCATTGACTCCATTGTTGTTGATTTGGACAAATTCACTCTTCACTGCTCTATTTTTGGTTTTTTCGAGTACCCTAGGGTTTCGGTTGGAAAATTCGATTTTGGTTCTTCAAGCTTGGGTTATTTGCTTCAAATCCGACTTTTACTTCATCTAATTACTATTTCCTATCAATCTAGTTGTTAATTCGTTAAATTAGAAACTCGTCTATTATAATTAGGTTACGCTTTTATTACTTTAGAAAATTCTAGTTTTATGATCTTTTCTACTGGATTAATTCAACAAGATTATTTCTTTAATTCAACTTGTAATCGGTATTTCATTAATCTTCTTCCGTCAGTTATAATTAGATCGTTAATTATTTTTTATTCAATCTTTTAGTATAAAGACAATTATATTTTACTATTATTTTTCCTTATCTAAAGATGATTATATTTTCAATCAAAGAAAGTCTCATTTGTTTCCTTATCTAAGGAATATTCTATTTGGAGAGAAACATTTAAGAATCATTATTCTTTTAGTATAAAAACAATTATATTTTATAAATATTTTTTCCTATGAAATACTACGTCCGTCTCTTAAATAAATTGCTTGTTTAAGAGATACCTTCCATTTACAGCAAGTTTTACATTTTAGATCTATAATCTCATTATTTTCTTTGTTTTTCCCTATAAATTATATAAACATAAATCATCACCAGTTGACCAACTAATTTTATTTGTATTTTTGAGGTGTAGGATGTAATTCTATTCTTCTGATCGTAGAACCAATGATGTCTTACTTTGTATTAAATAAAAAAGGGTTTTTCTACATGGTACCCCTGTATTTTTCCGAATTCTACATGGTACCCCTCGTTTTTTCAAAATCTACATGATACCCCTAAAGTTAATGAAAACCTCTCAAAATACCCATAATGCACTAATCTGTATGTTTTAAACGTTTATATTATGCAATTTTCATTGATCTTTTGACAGTAATTTTGCATGACGTTATCATAAATATCCTTTAGACAATCATAAACATATTTTCTTCGTAAAAATTAACTGTTTTAAAACTCGATTTTTAGTAGTTTACTAAGTATAGGGGTACCAGTGATAATTTTAAAAACTAAGGGGTACCACGTAGAATTCGGAAAAACACAGGGGTACCATGTAGAAAAACCCAATAAAAAAATTTATGATTTTTGAATAAAAACAATGATTAAAACTTAAATATTTTAGTAACTATACTAGTATAGTTCCCGTGGTAATGTATGGTTTTGTTAGAAGGCGATGTTATAGATTATAACAATTAACTTACTCTTATAATTTTGAATCTAATGATAAAATCTATTATAAATATTAAATTACTAATTTTTTAACAATTTAGTATGAAATTTTATATTATGATCATTCATTAGTAAATAGAACCTGTAGAAATGAATTTATTTATATATGGCATGAAAATAAAAAGAGGATGAGAACGAGATCAATTATGTGAGCGGGACTACTATTATTAAAAGGTGAATAGATAAGCGGAAAAATTTATTATTATGTTATTCAGGTGATTTTTAGCCAGTTAACAAATTAATTCCCATTATATGGTTACTTGAAATATAATTCCCACCATATAGTTAAAGTAGGTTTGGACAACCCAATGTAAAAGGTATGGAAAATAACTAAAATCGAATTTTCCTTGTGTAAGGTATTGTGAAAAAGTTATTCCCTATATATTGTTTCACAAATGTAATTTTGTATAAAATAAATCACAATTATTTAACATAAATATTATAAAATTAGAACCAAAATCACAATTATGACAACTCATAAATAATCACTATTTGTTTTATATTAATTTATTTTATTTAAAACTCGTTCACCGGTTTGCTATTTTTTGTAACAGAAATAATTTAATTGGTATTTACACTGACTTTAACCTTGCTTGTATGTACTTAAAGATACTTTAAGATTGACCTTAAATATGAAATATTATAATAGATATTAAATAATGTTTAAGAAAGTGTATGTTAATAACATATAATATACATAAATGCAAAAAAGTAGCGTAAAACGTCATCTCAAGAACTCCAAAAATTTAAGCACTTACGTTTTAATTAATGAATAATGAAAATGAAGAAATACTTAATCAGTTTTAAAAAAAATACATGAAAATATTTTTTTTTCTTTATACTATAACTTGGCCTGTAAAAACAATCGGGCAAGGTGAGACTTAGGCTGGGTTCCATGAGTCAGAATACAAGGCAAGTTAATTGCGTTACGTGAGCGGGGTTAGAGTTTGAATATGTAAATAATTTTATATGTAAATAAGAACATATTTTAAATTATGTTATCATAATTTTAAATAATTAATTATAAAATATTATGTCTTATTAGTTTAATTAAAGAAACAATGTATAAGGAATAATTTTTTCATAAGACCTTACTCAGGCAAACTTGAAACTTTTCTTATTTTTTATTTATTTTTGCATTGGTTATCCAAACCTAACTCAATTATATGGCGGGGTTTATGTTTTAAATAACTATATAGTGGGATTAATATGTGTGATAGCCATATGTAAGGAAATCACCCAGATTATTCTTTTAGTAAAGAGGGGATGTAAAATTATAATTTCGACATTCTAATCATAGTCATAGTTCATAGGTGCTAATTTAATTAAAACATTTGTTAATGTTATCTTATTTTTTATTGCCCGCAAAAGTGAAGTCCTGTGATTAAAATATGAGTGAAATTTCAGGTTCAAGGCTTTCTAAGAGCAATCGTGTGGAGTATTTATGGCTGGAGTCTATGTCTTCCAGACTTCAAGTATATCACTCTCGGGTGCCTTTGCTGGTTATCACTTATACTGAGGGATTTAACACTGTACGCACAGAAGGTAGCGGCTCCAGTATCCCTCAGCATCCAAAAAAAATAAACAGAGTATATATCCTTCCGTCCTATTCATTTACCTTGTACTAATATATTCATTGTGGGGTAACTTAATCAAAGATAAACAAATAATTGGGATGCATGGAGTATTAGGGTTCACTTCTTATTAATTTTGTATATGCTTCAAATATGCAAATTCGCCTAACTTTTTAGTTAACGGGTCGAGTGAATCTTGACCCCGAGTTAATGGGTCGTGTTAGCCTCAAGACATCTCGATTCACGGATCAAGAATTATGGTTCATATCAATATGTCATGACCTTGAAAAACGGTTGAGTCAACTTCTAATAGGGGTAGTAACATTACATAACTAGATAAGTGAAGACTTTAGACTTAAAAAGGAATTTCAAATTTCAAATTATTTGATCTAAGTTATACTGTACTACTTAAAACTCATTAAAATAGCAAAAGAAAACCAAAAAAAATGAATCAGTAAACCACCTTGCTCGAATACCAAGATAAACATGAGGGCGATAAGTTCCCCAATACAGGCTCTCTTTGTGATCTCCTTGAAACTGAAATCATCAATGAAATCAATATTTAACCAAAAAAAAACTAAGGTAATTTACAAAAATGATTTAGAGATGATGAAATAAACCTGAGGAAGGTCCATGAGTTTAGGAGAAGGAAAAGGAGTTATAACCCTCGGTTTGGAACTCGAACTCGCGTCATCGGAGTTCATCGCGAAATAATTTTAAATAAAGTACGAAAATGTTACGAAAACAAAAATGGCGGAAATGAGAGTCAAGTGAAGCTCTAATGAACGGAAGTTGTTTCTAAACGGTGTTTGCGCAGTTTGATATTTATTTGATTTCTTGTGATTTTGATGATGAGAGAATTTTTGCACTTCTATTAGGGAAAATTGGGAGAAATGGAGGAGGAAAATGGGGAGAAGATCGCCATGGATGAGAAAACATGAAGAAAAAGAGGAGTTGGTTCTCACTATAATATTTCAGTAGGTAAGAATGACAGGCATCATTGTAATTTTTTAAGCTGACTTGACCTTTTTTTTATATAATATAAACGGCACCAAGTAGAACTGTACAAGTACTCCAATAATTTAATAACTTCACGTCTTATTTGTTTACGTTCTAAATTCAAAAGAAAAAAATGATGACTATAGGTTATTGTGCACCACAAATAGATTATACAATCCGTTGTATATAAGCTAGGGGCGAACTCACGTGAGACCTATGGGGTCACATGCCACCCATAAAAAAATTGAAAAAAATAGACATCCTTCTTCATTATTTCATTATACCACATAATAAGAAACAAGTTTTAACCTCCACCACCCAAGCCACCCACCTATCGGCCCAGTTACCCCACCGACCACCACGGTCCACGACACCACCGTCCACCGCAGGCTGCCAGTCCAGCCACCCACCCAGGTACTAATTGCCTAATTACCCCAATTTAATTTCTAACTTGCAAACCCTAAATTGTAAACGTCTAATTCGATTTTATATTTGTATTCTTGTAATCTTGTTGTGTGCTTAATTAGACAATGTTTCTTTCAATTCTTCTAAGAGTTATGTGTTTAATAATTTAATTAGACAATTTAATTGTTGTTTACTTGTTTGTATAATGTATATGGACATATGATTGTCTACTTGTCTTACTTGTCTTTGAAATTTGAATAGTTTCTTTGAATAGTCTCTTATTCTTATATTGTTGTATGTAATTAGTGTTTGTATTGTTGTTTGTAATTAGTTGAAAAAGATGAGGAAGAATAAAAGTATTCTAGACTATTGGAGTAAGGAAATTAAAGAAAGTCCCAAAAATCATGTTTATCGTCTACACCATTATCAAGTGAACCTCAAGAAGCTAATGAAAGCGAGCAAGAAGAAGAACACTCGTCACTAATTGAGGATGAAAGTTGTGATCCAATACAAGTAGAGAATCAAAGTGAGCAATGCGATCAAACACAAGTAGACAATCAAAGTGAGTTAGAGTCTTCTTTCACCTCTTCTTATGATGAAGAAATTGAAGATGAACTTGATCTTTTGCCACATGATCCGGGAAAAACAAAATCTATTTCATCTTATCCGGTTAATGATCAAGATGATGTAAGAAGCGGATTTATCGAGAAGATGCGTTGTACACCGGAACCAATTGGAGATTTCCCTCAAACATTTGATAGTAACAAAATGCGTCGCTTTAAAGCTCATTGGTATGTTACTTATGATTGGCTTGAGTATAGTGAGCAACTTGATAAAGCTTTTTGCTTTGTTTGTTACGTGTTTGAGGATCCTAAATGTTCTCCCAGTAGAGATTCATTTGTGCAGGGAGGGTTCAAAAAGTGGAAAAATGCATTAGAAAGATTTAGGAAACATGTTGGTGATGTTGGAAGCGCTCACAATCAAGCTAAAGAAAAATTTGAACATTTCATAAATAAAAAAACTTGTATAATAGAAAAGGTTGACAAAGTAAGTAGCAAAACCAAGGCTACTTACAAGGCTCGCTTAGTATTTTCTCTTCAATGTTTGAGATTTCTTTTGAAACAAGGTTTAGCATTTCGTGGTCATGATGAAAAAGAGAGTTCAAATAATAAGGGAAATTTTCTTGAACTTTTGGAATGGCTTGCGGGAAGATGTGAAAATGTTTCTAAAGCTGTTCTCACTAGTGCTCCGGGTAACCACCAATCTACATGCCCTAAAATCCAAAAAGATCTTATCAAATGTTGTGCTAAAGTAACAACTAGGCTCATTATTAAAGATCTTGATAATGATTTTTTTTACAATATTAGCCGATGAGTCTTGTGATGTCTCTAACAAGGAGCAACTAGCCCTTTGCTTACGGTATGTTAATAAAGAAGGAAAATTGTGTGAAAGATTTCTTGGGATTGTGAAAGTAAATGATACAACTAGTATGACACTTGTGGCCTCAATTAAGAAATTACTTGATGAATATTCATTAAGTATGTCGAATATTTGGGGTCAAGGTTATGATGGAGCAAGTAATATGAGAGGTGAGTTGAATGGTACTAGAAACTTGATAATGAGGAATAACCCACGTGCCCACTATGTTCATTGTTTTGCTCACCAACCTCAACTAACTCTTGTAGCGGTTGCTAAAGAAAATTGTGAATGTGCCAAATTTTTTATGCATCTTGGAATTGTACTTAATACAATTGGATCCTCTTGTAAGAGATTGACGATGCTTAAAGATGTTCAAGCTCGAAAATTGTTAGAAGCCTTAGAATTGGGTGAAGTTGAAAGTGGAAAAGGGTTGAATCAAGTGCTTGGTTTAGTTAGGCCGGGAGATACTAGATGGAGTTCTCATTTCAAAACAATCACAAATCTTATTTTTATGTATTCTTCAACCATTGAGGTTCTTGAGAAAATTGGTTTATCTTCAAAGTGTGTGGATGATCGTGCAAAAGCACAAACTGCAATTGACCATCTTGAATCATTTGACTTTATTTTCATGATACATCTTATGAAAGTCATTTTTGGATATACTAATGAATTATGTCAAGCATTACAAAGAAGGGACCAAGATATTGTTAATGCGATGACACTTGTGGATTTAACTAAGAAGCAATTACAAGTTATGAGAGATGATGGATGGGACAACTTCTTTGGTACGGTAAGTGACTTTTGTGAAAAACTAAATATTGAAGTGCCGAACATGAATGATTTCTATGGTCCTCCGGGAAGATGTAGACGTTTCATTGATAAAGTTGTTAACCTTCATCGATATCGAATTGATATGTTCATGAGTGTGATTGATAAGCAAGTTTAAGAACTTGAAAGCCGCTTTGATGGAAAAAGTACGGAGTTGCTCATGTGTATGGCTTGAATGAGTCTGGTCAATTTATTTGCTTCTTTTGACAAGAAAAAGTTGTTAAGACTTGCGGAGTTTTATCCTAAGGAGTTCTCACAAGTTGATATAATTGGGCTTTCATTTCAACTTGATATTTTTATTAGTGATATGAAGAATGACTCAAGATTTCATCATTTGAAGAACATTGGTGAGGTGTTGGTGAAGCTTATTGAAACAAACAAACATCCACTACTACAAAAACAGGAAATGACAACGGTTAAAAACCGTTGTAATATTAAAAAGCGGACGTTGTTAAAGCCTCCGTTGTTAAAGGTTTTAACAACGGTTCCGATTTAATGAAAATACCGTTGTTAATAGTTTTAACAACGGTAAGAAGTCGTTGTTATTACTAGATAACTGTTGTTAAAACGTGTGAATAATTATGGTGGGAAAGATACGAGAACGGTTCTATTAAATTAAACCGTTGTTAAAGGTATGATTAGTTTTGGTGGGAAATATTATAACAACGCTATTTTTTTTAAACCCGTTGTGAATATAGTTAATTACAACGGAGTATAATAAATAAGCCGTTGTGGAAAGTTTTAATAACAACCGGTATTCTAGAATAAACCGTTGTTAAAGGTATGATAAGTTTTGGTGGGAAATATGTTACAACGCTTTTAATGAATTTTAAAAAACCGTTGTTATTATTTTTATTATTGTTTTTGAAAAAATTGTAATTTGTTCCCCTGCCACCACTGAAAATCCTGCATAAATCAGCAGCAGTAGCAGCATCACGCATCATAAACCAATTTCAGAAGCAGCAAAATGATATATCTATATATATATCAGAGCAATTCATGTACAGGGCAATTCATGTACATGGCAATTCATGTACAGCAGCAGCAAAATGATATATACAACCAAAATGATCTCTTTTAGAGCAATTCATACTTACAACTTGCTCTAATGAATGACTTCTACAAATTAAAGTTCCCTATCTGCTTCCAAAATAATCTAAGTTTCATTTATTCTTTGTTTGTTCAAGGACGTATTTGCCCAACAAGTCCCTTACCTCTTCTATATTGTGCTTAGTGTACTCAGGGACATGTGGCGTGTTGATTGAATACTGCGGATAAAACAAATAAAAGACATCGATCAGTAGGGTAACAACAGTATAGGCATATCATACATAATTAGCAACATCGATCATATATATATAGCAGAAAAGATATCAGCTCTAATGAAAAAAAGTAAATAATATCTACATTAAACTACTAACTTTTTCTGGAATGCTGATATATCTTCGCCTAATAATCTCCAACATGAAACGACAAACGTAGTATCCACATTGGATGCTATCCGGCTGTTTATGGACCTATTATTACATAATAAACGAAGAGACGAGAAGGCAATTACCAATTAGTTTAATGCGTAATTAAAAAAGACAGATGTATATGCGTAATTAGTTTAATACACTTAATTATTAAGGTATTGTATTTGCGCGTACGTACCCCTGTTATCGTAATAAAAGTAGGGCCATCATCAGAATATTCTGTCGGTTGATTGCCGGTTGCTCTTTTCTTCTCAAAGGCCCTTTAAAAAAGGAAAGAGGCCGAAAGTCACATAAACTTACTTAATAAGAATAAACTACTAACTTAATATTATATGTGCCAAATCATCATCAGTACGTATTATAAACTTACTTAATAATCAACATCTTAAAGGTCTCGGATGGTTGTCCATGCAAAGAGTCCAACCAAAATACTTTCTTCGTGGTCGGATTGATCGCTGCTAGCACCCAATGTCTCCTAGAGATCGAGAGACACATCATTATTAACAATCACAACATTCATCATAACCAAACATATAAAAATGCAATTGTATTTGGAATCGTAATATTAATTATATATTACCCGGCTTCATTATAAGGGGCAAAAATGAGCTTATTGTTTTTCGCCAACTCCCCAGCAATATAATTTACACGTTCTTCATACGAAAACATCTCGATATGTATAGATAAAACATTTGGGCACATGAATCCGTATTGAGGAAGTGGATTAATATTGGTCTCGGCGGGGATCACAACCGAGTTCAAGTACCTACATGCCGGTTTTAATTCCGATATTATAAACACTATATCTTACTTAGTCAGAATATTAGAATACTGCATGATTGAATTTATTAAGAAACTTACTTCATCCAAACATATAGGTGTTGGACATCAATCTCGTCAAGGCCAGCCCAAACGGCTAGCGTTTCCCAATCCAGCATTGCTTGGCGTTCTACCCCTACAATATCCTTCTCGAGCGGAATAACTATTAATTGCTCGCTTGCTATGCGTCTCTCAGCCTCCTTATAAAGCTCCAGCATCGCCACCGTTCGTACTTTTTCCATGTAAACGTTCCCATGATATTTAGTACCGGATAGACTCCTGACCTCTTTCAGCTTGGGGAAATGATGCGGTGTGCTACCTTTCACAACCTACATGTGGCTAACTCAATTAAGTTGCTCTTTCAATGATGAGGCGATAGTAGAACTTAAAATATAAAGAGAGTTGATTAAATACCTCATCAAGTTGTTGTATTGACGAGGTAGTAGAAAGATTATTGTCTATCGAGTTAGACTTATCCATGTTTTTTGTTACCTACAACACAAAAATAAAACATAGTATAAATTTCACTATTTATGAAGGTGATGAACAAAGACAAAAGGCGGGTTAAATTAGATGTATTTTTCTAACCCCGTCTACATTCTGTTGACTTTTACAATCACGAGCCAAGAAAATGTGGCTTTGAGGCCATTGGACAAAACATTTAACCGCATCTGCCAGTATTACTATGTCGTCGCGGACTGGGACGGGCAGTTTATGGGTTCCATAGCCCTTCACGACTCCCACTATCCCCACTTTTGCATGCTTCGGCAAGAGTGGTACGCCATGAACCAAGATGGTTTCCGCTGAGTCCTTGGGCTTTGGGCATACGAAAGCCCGAGCAACAATCACATTCTCTTTTAATGAAGGGTCGGCGAGACGAACAAGCCTCCGCTGTTTTGTGGCCTGAAGAATACCCATTATTTACTAAATACCAAAATATAATAGATATCATAAATGATCTATATTGAGTATATAATGTAAAGTTAGTTACAAGTATTTATTGTTGGTGGGTAGGCTATAATACTTGAACATGTCCAGACCAGATTTAGCACTGACAGCATATACTAACTTCTTATATTCTACATACCTTCTTATTGTCACCCGTCTTCTCAGCCGGCTCCTCAAGTTGCGTCCCCTTTTCAGAGTTATTTACCTTATAAAAGTAATTACCAATCAAAGGCATGCAATGGCTGCTGGAAAGAACAAATGCAGAGGTTCAAAATGGTTAAGTCGTATTTACCTTATCGGCTTGAGGTATCAAAACCTCAGCAGCATTAGGTACCTCACCCGTCTCCTCAAGATGCGTCCCCTTTTCCGACTCATTTACCTAATAAAACAAACCAAGCAAAGGCATGGCTGCTAGAAAGAACAAATGCAGGAAAAAAAGAAGAAGTCATATTTACCTTACCGGCTTGAGGTATTAAAACCTCGGCAGCAGTAGGTACCTCAACCATCTTCTCAGCCGTCTTCTCATGTATTGGCAAGGTAGTAGTGTCTGCCTCTTGGCAAATCTGTTGCACTACCTCGCCCTTTTTAATGACATCCTCCATCATCTTCAATTCTTCTTCGGAAGGCTTGCCTCCAGAACTCATCTTCAGTATCACGGAGGCCAATAACTGAACCTGCACGCCCAAAATGTAGAATCAGCAATTTGTTAAAACAATAAAATGTGAATTTTAAATGACAATAACAAATGGTATACGTACCATGTCAGCCGTCCCCTTATTTTTCTTCTTCTTGTTCGAGCTAGTTGTCCCATAATATTTCGTGACTCCGACATGTAATGGGACGCCCCTTAATCGACCTGGATGCTCGGGACGGCCGATCGCTCTAGCAAGAACGTCGTCACGACCACTCGGAGTGAATTTCCCTTCCGCACCCTCCTTCAGAACATTCTCCTATAATATATTAAATAAACTTAATTTAATTTTTGTTACTAAAATAAATAGATAGTTAGACATACAAGAATTGAACAATAAAGTTATTAAAAACCCGTCTTAATAAAAATACTACTTACTATGTTGGCCAAGACTTCCTGATCATATTCGTTACATGTTCGGGATCCTTTAGGCGTGTGCCCTTCTTTATAAGTTACATGCCGATTCAAGTCGGTCACACCTTTTGACACCTACACGTTAACTCAAAAATAATATATGTATACATGTATATCAAGTCCAAGTATGATTAAAAAAATCTAATATATAGATGCTACTTACGAGCTTTTCTTCTATCAATCTGTAACCGCCTCGAGAACCATAATATACCCCCCGCTTCTGTGAGATGTTAGCACGATTTCTGGCGCTAACGCTCTTCAAATCATATAAAATCGCAAGTAGATGAGACAATTAGAAAATTATAGATACAAGTAGAGTTTGAGAAAAATGTAACCTGAAACTTTTAGAAAAATGTAACCTTAAGTAGAGTTTTACAAAAATGTAAACATATGACATGGATACTTAACCTGAAACTTTTCAGTAGCTCGTTTCGCCTTATAATTATCCCATTGTTTCTGAGTGATGTGGGGGTACTTTGTCGGTGGGCTCTTATGCATCTGCCCCGTCTCCTTGTCCACATACAAGTGTAATTTGGCAAGGTCACACCTCCACTGCCTTAAGACTTCCGCTGCCTTACGTAATAGATACTTATCATGGCAGTCTGGAATATCGAAAGCTTCCTGCATCATCATCATATATACTAATAAGCGGCTGTCTAATATCATACCTTTACACGAACCTTTATACGGCTTCCTGCCTTATGTAATAGGAACTTATGCAAAATAAAATGGTGTTTAGCTAAAGATATTATCATACCTTTATACGTTTCAAGAGTAAGTTCTGCAATGAAGGATTTATATTCCTGAAATCATCTAAATCTATAGGCCCAAACTGTTTGGTTGTAACTCCAATCCAAGTGGCTAAATGGCTAGCATTTGGACCAGTAGGAACACCTTTCCCACTCCATTTTATTTCCATCGGCGTTTTTGCCGATATAGCTGCAAGGGCTGCAGAGCACTTCGAAGCACCCCTCTCACCAGGCTTATCCCCCTTATCATTGTTGTCTACTCTTTTCCGTTTTTCACCCATGATAATCCTAAGACACTAAGACCTTCAAAATAAATGAAATAGTAACGGAACAGAGTCATGCATACAGCGATTCTAAACCCCTAAGACCTTGAAATGAATGAAATAGTAACTGAACAAATAAAGAGTCATGCAGAGATTCTAAAACTCTAAAAACTTAGAAAGGAATGAAACTACATGATAAAGAGAACGATAAATAGAAAATGAAAACAAAAAGATGAACTTCAAACTTAAAAACCTAAAGACGAAACACAAAAATTACCTGATAAAGAAAATGAGAACAGGGTGATGATAAAGAGAACAGGATGATGATCACGAGTACGAGGAGGATGATGATGATACTAAACAAAAAGATTTGTGTTGTAAACGAGGATGATTGTAAACGAGGAGGATGATGATGATAATGTACGTGTGTAAAATTTTCTCTATAGGATTGTAAATTATTTTTTATTAAGAGAAACTAAAGGGTTTATTAAGAGAAACTATTGACAACGGTTATCCTACAAACCACCGTTGTTATAGAGTAATAACAACGGTTAAATAACACCCGTTGTAGAAAGTAATAACACTAAGACAACGGTTTATTTATTATAACCCGTTGTTGAAAGTAATAACAACGGTGAAATTCTAAAACACCGTTTTTATAGATTATGTATATTTTTTTTTAATTTTTCAGATACGCGCGCGCGGTATTAAAATTTGAGGCACGAAATAAACTCATTAACTGTGCTCTAAATTAATTTATTTAACTTTGCTCTAAATTTAATTTAATTTATTTTACTTTGCTCTAAATTTTATATTATAGGCGTAAGTTACGTTTAATTATTAGCTCGGATCGGGTTTTGCCTGGGAATCAATTCTAATCGGGTTAGATTCGGCGGGTTTGTAATTAATAACTTTATCGATCGGGTTAGTTATTAATTATTTTTAGTTTTTTGTTCAATTACCTCGAATCGGGTCATTTTCTTTTTAATTAAGGAACTGGTTATTATAATTATCATGCATCACTAGTTAACCTGAAACTAATCGATCGGGTGGCCAGGCCAGCAGTTACGGATCGGGCACTCCACTTTCTAGATCAGAGCAAGCGTAGCTACGTACTTCAATTCGGGTCGATCGCTTTTGGGCAGGGTCGGGGGCACGTGTCATTATTAATTACCTCGTATATATATATGTACTACTTATTGATGATGATATATATATATATAATAATTAAATGATGATGACTTCCGGATCTCTAATTAACGACGCTCGTACTACAATTTGCAATAATAACAGATTCATCAATGCACATACATGCAATTCAAGTAAGTATTATATATACACGTACGTCAATGCAATGTTTCCCAAATTAAATAATAATGATATATATATATATATATATATATATATATGGCCTGGGGTCGATCGACTTCGTTCATCCAATTCAAGTACGCTAATGAACGGGCCGTTTTTGCATCACAAACCTGAAACTGTCCGACCCAAAATTAATTAGCTCGCTAGTATCGGTTTATTTTATTTAATTCGATAGAAATCATTATTTATTATCCGCGTGATGATTATTAAGTATCATTTTCGGGTCGGATCACTTTTAATTATTAAGTATCATTATTATTATACGTGTGTTACTTCAAAATAACCCTAAACCCTAAACCCTAAACCCTAAACCCTAAACCCTAAACCCTAAACCCTAAACCCTAAACCCTAACCCCTAAACCCTTTTTTATATACTTCTAATTAATAATACATCAAAATATTGAACATCAATTCAAACACTTTAAACAACATTCTTTCTCATTGATTTCATTAGGAATAACCTAGATTTTATAATAAAGTACATTACATTCATCCGACATCAAATACATAAAGATGTTAAATAATCCGGAACAATTCCGGTTAAGTGTAAAAAGCTTTTCTCACACTGCCACCAACAATCCGGAACAATATTGATGATACTGATGACTTCCGGATCATTAACCTCGTATTTTGCAATAACAGATTCAATGCCTGCAAGTAAACGTCTTGCATGTGGAGATAAGGTAGGACGGGTACAGCTCAACATATCTCTTGCGGCATCCAACCTCCGAGTATAAGGCCGACGTGGGTAGACAGAGGACGATGATGATGACGACGCTTGGTTGACAAGTCGGACTGCTTCACGCCTCTTCATCCAATAATCCCTTCGATGTTCAATGGATCCTTTAATCAATGGGTGATGATCAGCGGGAACTACGGCAAGAGCCTCCTCCTCATCTGCAATCAATTTTGTAAGGGTCGTCTAATCGTTGGGAAGGTT
>JAIUZE010005919.1:0-37884 GCA_022085475.1 Heliosperma pusillum
AACCCGACTAAAATACACTAATTCTATTTAAACCCATCTCTAACCAACCTTTAAACCTTTTTCCCCATTATCATCATAAATCACAAAAAAACATGAACCTAATTGAGAGATTAAAACAATTGAGTTAGGAATCTAGAAGACGGTAGTTCATCTTGTATTCAACTATTTGGTGGTAAGCCCTAGTATGCTATATAATTCATTCTTTAATAGTTTAGTAATTTATCTATCTCATCTTATGCGTAAATCATTAGATCTAATCTTAGAAATTGAGAAAGTTAGTACCAATTAGTGGATGATATTTGCTAGTTAGTGATTGGGATTATTATATGTTTGACGGCAACAGTTTCGTAGAGGAATGTTTTTGAAGTTGCTTATGCTAGGCGTGTTATTGAAGAATTGCAAAAAAAAAAAAGGTAGGGTTCTACTCTACTCAATCTATGTGATACTATGTTATGGCAATTCCTGTGTTGGAATTGTATTTGTGATAATTGTGATTGATGAGAATTCTTATTAATTATATTTGATATGGCCATTGTTGTGCCCTTTGATATGAGATGTGCCTATTAGTATATTGAGATGTCGATATGCGGATTAAGGAGGTCGTCAGGCGTACGTAGTATATGTATATATTGAGATGTCGATCTGCAGATAGAGTAGGTCGCCAGGCGTTCGGAGTAATGTTGGCTATTGTTGAGTATTGTTGATTATTGTCGTTTATGCGTACATTATTGAGTAATATATTACTCTACTCAATCTTTGGTGTACCGTGTATGCTTCTTATTATTATTCTCAGCTTCTGTGGTGATCCTCTTGGTAGTTTATGGCCGTTTGGTGAGCAGTGAGTTGTACATGTGTGCAATAAGTGTGACGTACCTTTTATGTGGATAGACGAGTGGGACGAATCAGATGAGACAGTTAAAGGAGTCATCACCATAGATGTATCATTTAGTTATTTTAATACAGTCTTTCATTCATATAATCATTTAAATATTACTACGACAGTTGGTTTGTAAGACGGTATTATTTGATTATGTAATTTTGATTGAGTTATTTGAATTAAAGTACTCTTGTTGTTATATTTTGATACTCCATGTTATCCAGACCAAACTACCCAGTTGACTTTTCACGGTCTACGAGACGACACTTTGACTACGTTTTTCTTCATCTATGTATTACTTTTTGTGGTGAAATTATAATTTTCCGAAACCTCTTTTTATAATACATGTAAATATGTCAATTTTATATACAAATTTGTTAAATTTGACTACATATAATCAAGGTCAATATTTATCAAGTTTGACTTGAAATAGTGTATGGGTAGTTTGGTCTGGATAGGAGGGAATATATATTACCTCAGGCAACTGAGATGGTAACAACCCTATTTAATTGGGAATGTCTTGCTAAAGGCTCTTGGTCAAATAAGGGTGTTACAACATGCATCATTATCAATCTCCCGAGGCAATACCTGATATACTAACCTACTCACACCAAAACCCGTAATTGTCAAGTGGATTGACAATATATAATTTTTTAAAAGAATTTCACAAGAGACAAAACACGTCAACCAAAGTTGAGCAGAGAAATCAATATGTAACACATTGATAACACAAGTGACAACGCCCACAAGATCATACATATGCAAAACGTATCAACCGATTCCAACACCATCACATAAATCAATCTTAATCACAATCAAGGATGTTTGGTAAAATCACAAGACATTCAGATGCTTGCTACAAATCACAAGGCATCATGTGGGGCTTGACAACGCCCCAGACCATTGAACGTGCATGTCCCCTCTATTGGTGAGTCTAAAAGTGAAGGATTTAGGCGGCCCTCCACGTACGATGGCGCCTCAAAGGAATATGTTTACCCGTACCTGTCCTAACATCATAATCTCAAGTCATCAATATCACACAATGCATATATATCATCATTAATAAATCAATCATCATCATACATCATATAATCAACATGGACAATGTCACTATTCTCAAATCATATCACCCGTACCGGTCCAAACATCATAATCTCAAGTCATCAATATCACACAATGCATATATAACATCATTAAATCAATCATCATCATACATCATACAATCAACATAGACAATGTCATTATTTTCAAATTATATCAAAATTACATGTAAACTAGGATTGAGTATAGAGGTCTCTACCTTTTATGCAAAACATCAATCAAGCAAGACCAGAACTCCTCTTCTATGAAATCGGCTCTTATAACTGGTATAATAACATACAAATATATATCATCCTCTTCTAATGATCCGCGTACAAAAGTATGACCAAAATCCCTAAATTCTTAGTCCCAAATCCCAAATTATAGGTCAATAAATGGAAAGACTTTATCTTTAAGTCTAAAGCGTTAATATTAAGAACAACAATGAGTTTTCCCCCAATTTCTAGGTCTAAATTGACTAAAACAAACATATAAGGGTAAATCCTCAAGGTTACAAGCCAATCTCATTAAAGATAGGTTAAGACAACTTTAAGTAAGACCAATTAACATTAAATACTGAAATTAAAGAAAGGAAATGAAGGTTGAATGATTCTTACCCACAATCAATGATTAAAGGTGAGATCTTGGTGGAATCTAAGATTCTTGCCTCCTTAATGCTAAGGAGTATTTAATTAGGGTTTTGGGTGAGTTTCAAGGTGGTGAAATGATTGATATGACTGCACAGGGCTTTTATATAGTGACTCATAACTAAATCCTCGAATTAAGAGAAAAGAAATAAGACTAAAGCGGTTCAACAATTCCGCGACTCGGTTGAGTCCCTTGGGGTTGGGGCACTTGGTCGACTGGCACTTATTCAATCAAGTGTTGCACCTACTCGGCTGAGTGACTCTAATTCAAACACGACCCAAAAGCAATCCCTGCCTCACCCGATCGAGTACTCCTATGTACTCGGTTGAGTGACCCCAAAATAATACAGAGTAGTACACTCGTTGTGAATTGGAAATGCACGCAAAACCTAACACCACCACCCAACGCCTTTACCAATCACCAATAGACACCATCTCTCCTTCTTCGATCGCCACAACAACACCATCTTAACGTCGCCCACTCCACCAGTCACATCACCCACCACCACTTAATCACCACGTATGCCACTAACGAGCATTTTCAATCAACCCTACCTCATCAAGCATTACTCACACATCTCACCTCATCGAGTATCGCCGATCAAGCAGAACAGTCAGGTTTTACGTAGAACTGATTGGTTGGATAGAGAACCAACCGGTTCGAGACTCATAACCAGTCGATTCCACTTAATTAACTTGGGCTTCATCATTAGGCATATACTTACTATAAATATATTATTATTTTAGAAATCCCGTACATTTTTTTATTATATTTTTAGAGTTCTAAGTATTGTTTTTAGCTTTGTACATTTCCTTTGAGCGAATCAAACCCTTGTATTCAGATCGTTTCTTTCAAGTTTGATTCTTTTGGTTAATTTCTCAAATCAAATTGTAATCAAGGATGAGGTTTTACTTTTAAAATGTTTAAGTATAATACTGAAAGTAATGTCTATATACACCGTGCATACATTAAACGAGGTCTATACTAGTTTTACTAATAACCACATTAATTCCTACTTAACTCAAAAAAATTAACACCTAATATGGATTAGGCTGACTATGTTTTAAAAATCCAATCTAATAACGACATTACAACTTTAACGTAATTAATCTATCTAAACTACCCTTACTTATAAAACTCACCAACCCTTATTTAAACCCCAAATCAATTGAACTTCTACAACCCTAATAATAGAATATAACTATAATATATGAGCCTCAACCATCACCTTAAGGTTTTATTTGAAATAGTTCATCTATCATGGTATCGTTTTGGTAGAAACGGTTCATCTATCCCCTAATTTAGTATATCTATCTTCAAATTAAAATTAAAACGAGTGAAATAACACATTGATTAAATCAATGAGACAAGTATTTACTAATCCCTAGACATTCTACTTATGTCATACTCTCTTTGATCCTTTTCCAATTTGGGTATATCTAGTTACCAAAAAGGATAATTAAAAAAAAAAAAAATAGAAATGACATAATCGGAGGAAAACAAAATGAATTTAGGCATGAGAATGGCCACAATCGGCCCAATGTCATCTTGCCAAGCCATCCTTATCTTTTTGGGTGAGGCATGAGAAACTTCGACGTTAACACTCAAATCATGCATTATTGGATTAATTGACTCAATAATATATGAAGCCCTACATGAAAATTTCATTTTTAATTATCTTGATGGACATCATTATTTGCCATTCGGAAAATTCACATGGTACCCCTGAGATTTGCAATTTTGCACGAAATACCCAAAATTTTGATTTAGAAAACTTTAAAAGGTCATAACTCGTGTTTACAAGATCATAAAGTGACGATTTTTTTTTTCAAATCGATCCTCTTTCCGAGAACTACGATTTGAAAAAAAAATTATTGTATTTGGATCCCGTAGCTAGGAGTTATTGCATGTCAAAGTTTTTTTGACCGAACAAACTTTGAGCGAGCATATCTCTTGGTTACGAATTCCAAACTCGACAATTTTTTTTCAAATCGTAGTACTTGGAAAGACGATCGATTTGAAAAAAAAAATCGTCACTTTCTGATCTCGTAAACATGAGTTATGACCTCTTAAAGTTTTCTAGATCAAAATTTTGGGTATTTCGTGCAAAATGGCAAACCTCGAGGGTACCATGTGAGTTTTCCGATTTGCCATTTCATTGTCATATAATTCGTAATAAATTCATCGACAACTGCAATATCTTGATCCTTGACAAAACTAAAGTATTATAGGTTGTCGATATGGAAGCACTTAGTCACTTAGATCAATTGCCAACTAGGTAGCACGGACACTTCTCCTAACCAGCCGTCCCGTGTCGGACACTGTGTCGGACACAAGGACACACGGACACACGGACACCTATAAACAAGGAATGTGAGATTGAAAGACTAGAAAAGGTTGATTAGAAGATGAGTTTGGGTGGGAAAATTGATTAAAAGATGAGTTTGGGTGAGAAATGCGAATAAATTATACTTAAAGTCAAGTTTTACACTCAATTATTTACATTTAATATCAAATACTAATACAAAAATAAAATTGTATGTTATTTATAACTATAAAATATATATTTTATTAAATTTAAATGCCGTGTCCCGTGTCCTAAATTTCACGAGATGCCGTATCACGTGTCCGTGTCCGTGTCCGTTTTGGTGCTACCTAGATTGCCAAGAGGTTGTTCTAGCTTAATTTTCTCGTGTGCGAACCCTGGAAATGAACTAGTGTTAAAACTCATGAGGGAGAGTTTTACCGTCTTAATGGTCCTACCTAGGGATGTCAATGGAGCGGGGTGGGTGCGGAGGATGGGTAACCCGCACCCGCATCCGCGAACTATTAAGCGTACCCACACCCGCCCCACGACCCATGCGGGTTGAACTTTTCAAACCCGCCCCCGCCCCGCGGGGACCCGCTAACCCGCCAAATTATCTTTCTCCTTATAATTTTTTTTTTTAAAAAACAAATCATGAATCTAAAATATTAAGTTTCGTACAACTTATACAAATAGTATCCGGAAAGTGGTATGAAATAATTTCACATTCAATTAACTAGTACATAAGCTACCAAACAAGTCTATTTTATTATTTTAGCCTTTATCTTTTGAAAATAATCATTTTTTTGTAAAATTTTAATTAGCTAGATGTATACTATAGGCGAGCCGGAGATCATTAAGGCGGGTATAAGCGGGGCGGGGACATGCGAGGCGGGTGGTGACGTGGTGTGGGGCGGAGTGGGTACGGAGCGGGTCTCATGTGATACCCGCACCTACCCCATGACCCGCGACGAATGTCACTTTTGTTACCCGCCCCGCCCCACCGCCCGTCAAATCATTACCCGCACCCACCCCACTTGGGGCGGGTGTGGGGTGAGACCCGCCCCATTGACATCCCTAGTCCTACCCGACTCGAATTGGACTAAACTGAATGGTATATATAAAAAAAATAGGTTGTCAATATGGAATAATTACTCCTTGTAAATGGTAATATGACTAATGAGTACAAATGTGCAATAGTTGGTGCCTAATTATTGAAATACGTAGCAAATAATAGCAATTGACTATGCAAATGATATGATTATGGCACACCGGAGATGCACTAGCAATCACATGCATGGTGATAACTTGTTCAAATTTAACAATCGTTTATGTCGGCGAGGCAAATGATTATCACACAATAATAGATATGTAAGAATATTGTTATGGCTAGTATGTTGGTTTGATCATGATTAGGGATAAAGTCTTTGTATGTTTTATTCTTATACTATATAATTCACATGTTACTTATTTTTATACAATTTTCATTGTCCAAGTTTCAATTTTATTTCTATTACATATTTACCTGTGTTCGTCATTATAGTTATTTACAAAATTTCGGAACATATTGTAAGACCGTCTTTCTTAGGTGATTATTCTATATATTTGTGTAAAAGGTTTCAAGGAGGATATATAAATTTTCAAGATAAGGACAAATGGTTGGAAGAAAGGAACACGCATAAGGGGACAATGATGCGTGAAGCTAAACGTACGTTGCAGTTAAGAAGGATGAATTTTTTTGGCAATACAAACAAATAATGGCACAAAGTAAACTCGTGACTTTTCAATTTTCAGCATAAGCGAGCACCATACTAACCATCCTAACTCGATTACTAAAATACGAACGGAATGATTAATAAAAGTCAAATGGTAGTAAAAAATGCTTTTTATTCAACATGACCATCAGTAGTAATGACCAAAACATTTACTGAAATGGTACTTAATGATGTCCTTAAATACAAAGGTAGTCATTAAATTCTTAACACGTTTATCTTACTTAAATACTTACTCTAGGGGTGAGTTACCGAAAGTAATATTAGAACTCACATCGTTCCGAAATAACAATTGCTAATTGAAATGGATCACAATTCACACAAGTCTCCAACTTAACATCGTGTGAATTGATCTATCTAAACCTAACTAGTTTTAAACCCGTGTAAAAAATACACGGGTCGTAATATCAATCATTATCATTGGTTACGGAAGCATATAAATTTAAGTAATAAAATTTGCAAGGCCGTGACAATATAAATAGTCATAATTGCATATCCGACGTACATATAAATTTATTTACTAATCATAACATACGATGAAAATTATCCTACAAATGTATAAGTTATATAAAACTTTACAAATACTCAAAAATTTCTTTGTAAACTACGTTCGTTGTAGTATTGGATGTACGCTTGTTATTGTCGCAAATCAATAGCTTCAAACCTTGTTTGCTTGTTACCCTGGAGATTAATGTATACATTTTGTATATAAATAAATTATAAATTAATAAATTAATTGCTAATGTTGTCGACTGATCAAACATTAGTTGATAATTATCTTTTTTTTTTATCTCTAAGAGTTATGATTAATGTATACATTTTGTATATAAATAAATTATAAATTAATAAATTAATTGCTAATGTTGTCGACTGATAAAACATTTGTGCACTTGTGCTGCTTCCAGAACATACGATTCTCGTAATGTCGTAATTTTCAATTTTTTTCATCGAGAATGAGCACTTTTTATAAATTAGGATTATCATTTTTTTCTTGCCCCTTTTCTGATTATATATATCCCTCGTTTAATTTGTTAAGCATGGTGTATGTATGGAGAATGAGCAATTTTTTTCTTGTATTGCCTTTTTACAGGTATATTCATCCAGCAATTTATAGTTCCGTCTCATCAAGCAATTTATAGTTCCGTCTGAGAAATTTTTTAAGTTGCAAGAGTATTGTAATTTTAATTATTAATTATTAATTGTTTGAAATTGAAATTATTTTTTTTAGTTGCAAGAGTATTGTAATTTTAATTTTTGGACTTTGTTTTGCATGAAATTATTAGTTTATAATATTTTTTTTAATCATGGAATATGAAATAAATTATGGAATTGTGTATGAAAATAAAATATGTAAACAGAATTTGTAAATACGTAAACATAGTCTAAATAAGTCAGAAGAGGAGAGAGGGTAATTAATGTTTTAGTTTTGATGTGGGACCCATTATTCCTGAATTTCTGCAGCCACTAGGAAGACTCTAAATGTTTGTGGATTAGTATATAGTAGATTCCTATGAGTACATTTTAATCTTTCCCTCAATTTTTTTTTAAATCTTTCATCAAGTCCTATCTTAACCTAATACACGTGTGAATTGTGATCCGTTTTTGAAATTTAGGGTAGTGTCTCCAACTTTGTAATAATAATAATTATTATTATTACTTTGATACATTTACTTAAGTTTCCTCATTAATATTGGAACAATCTACTTGCATACGAAATGACTATTACGGAGTAAGTACATTGTGGTAGACTAAATTATTGTAGGCCAGGTATATAACAAAATTAATCAACTACAAATAATGTAATTTTACATTAAGCTTACATTTGAAATTGCTAATTCATACCGAATACATACCGGTCCGGGCTTCGGGTTCCAAGAAATATGGTGATCGGTCTCCGGTCCGGCCCACACAAAAAAAATTCAATTTTCCCTTTAAAATGTAGAACCGGTCCGGTCCACACCCGGAAAAAACCGGACCTTAAGGATTTCGGTCCGGTCCGGTCCGGCTCCCCTCTTGACTGGTTCGGTCTCCGATCTTGAAAAAAATGACCATCCGATCCGGTTTTGGACCGGTGAACACCCCTACAGGCCGTAATAACATAGTAAACCATATTAATAGCAATAATAACAACATCAATCATCATCAAATAATTTTATGTATTTATTTAATTAACCTACATATTATAGCAATCATGATCATATAATTTTATTTATTTATTTATTTAAACTACATATTATTATAGTTACTCCCTCCGTCCCGGTCATTTGTTTACCATTTCCATATTAGGGTGTTTCATTCATTTGTTTACCTTTCTATAATAGGAAGATAATTTATGAGTAATGTGATCACCCAATGGGACAATTGTCCACTTGTCATCCACCTAGTACAACTACAAATGGTCCCCTCCCATTTTCTTAATAATTGTGCCAAAAATAAAGGTAAATAAATGACCAGGACGGAGGGAGTATTATATACACTACCCGTTGCCCCTTTGAAAGAATTCCCATTTCTAGTTTCTCCCTCCAATCCTCCATCCTTCCTTTTTGTCACTTTTGTGTATTTCCCTCTTCAAAAAAATCATACCGTTCCTCAACTTTCTAATATAGTGCTCATATTTTTTTCCTACTTTACAAAAGATGCTACTTTAAAGTTTAAACTGTTATATTATAATAATATTACCTCGTATTTTTTAAATAAAATAATAAACAACTGTAAAAATGAAACCACCCATTTCACCCATTTCACAGCACTACTATAGAGGGCCAAAACTCAGTAAAAGTGGAGAAGAAATCAAAAACATGAACATAAACAACAACAGTAAACTTGATTTCTTCAAGAAATTAAACCGTTTAAACAACCCACATGAGTTTTCAGTCAGTTTAGTATTCTTCTTGCTTCTTACATTATTTCTCTTGTGTTCTTTCTTTTACTTTGACCATGGTGTTCAAGTCAACGGTCAAAAAGGAGAAGCACCGGCCAGGTGGCAGTTTAGGATTGGTTTCATTCGAGGAAACAACAACGAGAGTAGTGAAAGTAACATTAACGATAATATTAATATTAATAGTAATAATAATAAAAGTGAAGAAGAATGTGATTATTATGAAGGGAAATGGGTATGGGATGAGACATACCCACTTTATGATTCAAAAGATTGTTCATTTTCTGATGGTGGTTTTAGGTGTTTGCAAAATGGTAGACCTGATCATTCTTATACTAAGTGGAGATGGCAACCCAATAAATGTGATATGCCAAGGTTCTTTTATTTCTCTTTTATTTCCTTTTTGTAATTTTGTTCATGGGATTATTATTACTTTCACTTGCTGACTTGCATGTGTTTTTTTAAACACAAATACTCATTTGTGACGGGTATATCTTCGCAAGCTTACAGGTCAAATAGTACCATATGTATGGGTGGATAAGACAAAAGCGAAGTGCCTACAACTATAGGAGTACATGGTGACGGATTTTTTTTTTTTTTTTTTCACAAGAGACTTGTTTTATAATGTTTAGTTTTTTTTTTTTGGTAGTTGTTATGTTTTGTCAAAATTACTTGGTAGACATAGGAGTGATAGGACTATAGGAGTACATGGTGTTGGGGTCATTAGGATAAGTTTCCAAATGTGAATGCAACAACTATTGGTTGAACAACTATTGGTTGATGCAATCACAAATTCTTGTTTGAGACGGTCTTACATGTGATGTGACACTCGGAGAGTCAGACCCATTAAACCTACAACTAAATGAGGATGTATTCTTATATGCTTAGTTTTATCCCTTGGGACGATCTCATACAAGACTTCTGGCAAATAATATGTTATTGGGTCCAACTAGCAGGCATTGCAATTTCAATGTCTCAGGTAGTTTCAATGTTGTTTCCTTGAATGTGCCAAGTCATTGATGTCAGTTAGTTACTGTATTGGACAATGGTGTTCGTGAAGTTTTTATTCCCCTTTAAACATAGATTGAAATAAATATACTGATGTTTTTATCCTCACATTTTAGATAGATTTTGGTTGTGTTTAATTGGATCCTATGGCAAGATATTTATGCAGTTGAGATGGGTTTTAAGTTTTAACCGTTCAGGTACTGTTGTTGTCTTCGAAATTATTAATTCCAAGTTGAGGGTGTCAGCTAGTGTAGCTGGTTGGTTATTCCTTGCTAAGAGTTCTTAGACGGGGATTCAAATTAACTTGCTTTATGTGCATCTCTTTGAACCGATAACAAAATTAATCTTCGATTGGATGTTTTCAAATTACTCACTAATAGCGGACAAAATGATTCGACTACGTAATAGCGGACATTAGAACCAGGGTGTTGTTGCATACATCTGTCCCTCCTTACCCCTTTGTTTGTGAAGGCTGTTGCATACACTTTAGTCCTTGTGTGTGTTATCCAAATTATGCCATATGCCTTGATGTAGAGTGTCAATAATAACATGTTATATCTCGGCTTGTTTGTAACAGATTCGATGCAAAGGTGATGTTGGAAAAGCTTAGGAACAAAAGGCTTGTATATGTTGGTGACTCTATAGGAAGGAATCAATGGGAGTCTCTTTTATGCATGCTTTCTTCTGCAATTCCTGACAAGTCTTCAATATATGAAGTAAATGGAAATCCCATAACAAAGCATATGGGATATCTGATCTTTCGTTTTCGGGATTATAACTGCACAATTGAATACTACAGAGCTCCCTTCTTAGTGGTTCAAGGCAGGCCACCTGCTGGTGCCCCGGAACAGGTGAGGTACACTTTGAGAGTGGATCAACTGGAGTGGACCTCTCGCCAGTGGAAAGATGCTGATGTTCTAATTTTCAATGCTGGCCATTGGTGGACGCACGATAAGACTATTAGGAGGTGAGTAGAATTATAAAATGACGTCCTTTGTTTTGCTATTTGTTCTAGCCTTTCTTCATGCCAGGTATACCTCCATAGTTTGAATGATTAAATCACGAGGAATTAACTAGTTGGTTTATGTATGATGATCATTCATTTAGTTCTTTGCATATTGTCGCTGCTTCTTTCCGATTTGTTTTGAAATAAGAATCAAATTCTTCTGGTTTAAAGTCTTAAACTATATGGAGTAAAACAAAAAGGCTCTCTAATATGTGCACTTTATTTATGAAGTAGTCATCAATGTCAGTTGGTCTAGCCAAGTCCAAATTCTCCTTTACTTTTACTGGTTTCAACAACCATAGACGAGAAAAGCAGCGAGCACGTAGCAATTAGCATCACGGGTCTTCCAGCAATCATCTCCCTCTCTTATTTCACCTTATTAGACTGGAGCCTTTGAGGCACTGAATAATACTTCGTGTTTTGTATCTATTGATCCTTTGGAAATGGACACAAATTGGAGGTGCTTGAGATGAGATGAGATGTATATTTAAAAAGGAATAAAAACAAAAGGCTAAATGCAATTTATTTCAATGGTTGCCTACTCGCAAGTCGCAACAGAGTGGTCATTGGTTTGCTGCCTTGCTCATTTGGAAACAATTATCGTTTATATATTAAGCAACAGTTTTAATCTTAGTGGGGGGAAACACAGTGCATAAGTAATACTCCTACCATGCTACCATCTGCTAAATATAACTGAGATGACGTGTATTTTTCATATTTTAAACGTACTTGAACCGGCGTTTAACCTCTTAATATTTGAATTGAACTATTCTTCAGTGGTTGTTACTTCCAAGAAGGCAATGAGGTGAAGATGAATATGACTGTGGAAACTGCTTTCAGACGGTCAATTGAGACTCTTGTCAGATGGGTAGATAGTCAAGTGAATGTGACCAAGACCAGTGTCTATTTCCGTTCCTATGCTCCGGTGCATTTCAGGTTTGCCAACATAACCCTCTAATGTTTTCTGTTTTTCCTGTTATATGTTTTTAATGCATTTGGGTTTTAGGATGTTTTAAAGGCCTTGTTGCACTGTGACATAATAAATTCTGTACAGACATGAAAATGGTGGATATTGGTGTGCGCATACCTAGGAAGATAATATTTGCGTAGTTTTGTCCATTCCCCAAGCAAGAAACAAATGGCGAATATTTTTCCCTTAGTTGCTTGCACAGGCGACGTGACTGTATATCTCCTGTATCATCTAAACTGTGTCTTTCCATTCCAATGTACTGGGTATCTTCTGTATCATCTAAACTGTGTATCCACAGCGGAGGTGACTGGAAAAACGGCGGAGCTTGTCATTTGGAAACAACACCTGACTTAGAGGCGCCTTACTCGCCGCAAATGTGGGACCACTATAATATCGTCAATGGTGTTCTGTCCAATCATACAAAGACACCTAGCATGAAGATGGTAAATGTCACCTATTTGACATTGCAGAGAAAAGATGGTCATCCATCCTTGTACTATATGGGCACTAAACCCGCTCCCATGCATCGACAAGACTGTAGTCATTGGTGCCTGCCTGGCGTTCCGGATACATGGAATGAACTCCTTTATGCTGTCTTCCTCAGACAGCAGTCCGTTAACTCTAGGAATTCTACCAGTGCTTCCCAAGATGGGAAATTTGGGAAGCTATGAAAGAGGTAAAATATTTAGAAGATAATTCATTTTTGCAGCATTTGTTTTCAAAAGTCAATTGCCAAATAATAAAAAAAAATGCCCACAATATCCAAGATACACAACCTGGACATAGAGTACATTATTCTGAATCCGCCACTAGCACATGGAAGACACATTTTTACTTGTGCGTAAGCTCTCGTATTGGCGGAGGTTTGTTGCAAGTTTTACAGGGTCTCGGGAAGTCAGGGAGGAATCCTATGATCTTTGTGTACAAGTGTTCGGAGTGGATGCAGGAATTATACTAGCTTTTATTCTAGGAGGGGGTATGTTGTGCCTCTTATAAAATGGGTACATATGATTTGGTATACAAGATTAGTTTGTGATTCTTTTGTTAGGGTATTACTCAATTGTAACATCCTGGAAATGTAAAGAGAAAAGGGATAAGAATGTTGTTTCTAGTGTGATATTTGATAGATGTAAAGCCAGATGAAAGTGATTAGCAACTGTATTTCTCCCAGTGCAGGACTGGCCATTTTCTTATTTAGCAGGTATTTGTGCTTGCAAATACAAGTATCTCTCATTCATTTCATGTCTTTCCAAAGACGGTTTTACATAGAAGTTATTGTTACTACAAACGATAAACTAGTACCAAAGATTCTAAAACTAATTAACGCGTAACGAACTATATTAAGTAATTTGCTAATAAAAATGGTGACTACAAATGATAAAAATGGTGACAATTCTTATGGAAACGGGTACTAAGCAAAAGAGTCGTCATCAACAATTAAGAACTACAAAAAACACATAATTTGGTTCAATGGCAGGGCCAAGATATGTCACAAGGGGCGAAAATTTCCATGGGCAATTCACTAATGGGATTAGACAAATGAGAAAAGCTATTCAGCTCCCTCTTCGATCCTTCCTAGCTCCAACCGTGTTTTCATTGTTTTTTCAAATGATCTTTTGGTGGATTCATAGATTCTTTTTCAAACGGTCTTAAGTTATGACGTACTCACAACCGATTTAAATAATGTTAAAATGAAAAGGGAATTTTGAGAGGTCTTGCTTAAGACACCTTGTGAGAGGTCTTAAGCAAGACCTTCTCTAGTGGATTTGCTTGATTTTGATTCAGCAAAATTGGCCACTCACGACCTCAGAAGTTCGAATTCGAATTAAGAAGGATACATAATATTTTTATCCGTCTAAGGGTTAATATTTACATTAAAGAAGTTGTCCTTGCCATTAATTTGGTTTTCAATTAATCTTTGGGAAAAAATCATGAATCCAAGTGAAATCACTAAATTAATCTTTCTAATCTCACATTAATAATGAATGAGTACTCACAATTATGAACCCAAGCAAACATATTAACACCGTTGGATTGACATTTAAGAATTAAAATATCCACCGCCAAAAAAAAGAAAAAAAGGATAACCTTCGAACGTTAGACAATAGCGCCTAGTTCACCTACTATTTAAATACACCTTTTTTTTATCTCACCACCAAAAAACTAGCCGTTATACTCCCTTTATACACAAACTCACTATCTCTTATTGTTCAATTTAATTCCTTCTTCTTCTTCTTCTTCACATACCAATATCAATCCATAATTAAAGGTTACATTTTCTACTTCTAAATTCTAAATATCTCAAATTTACATTCTTATTTGGTATTTGTTCAATTAAATTATTTGGTTTTCATTATTAATTACAGGAATTAGCATTATCAATGACAAATTCAGCAGCAATAACCCTGATTAGTCCCACTACAGATAAGTGTTTATGGAGCAATTTGAATAATCGTGTCCAAGTTCTTCTCGAAAGCCGAAATTCCCAGCTACCCTCTTCTAATTCTACCATGGTTAGTTGATTTTTTTAATCTGATTTTCATTTTGAGGTTTTAATAAATTTTTAAGTTGGGTATTATTTTTCCCTTTCCTTGAGTTTAATTTTGTATTGGGTGTAAGGTTGACGGTGAGTCGACTCGAGCAAAGCGAATGAAAGAGGATTCAATGCTATTGATTAGGGGATTTGATTCAATTGCATCTTCATTATCTCAGCTCACCAGTAACCTTGATAATGCTCTTAAGGTATTTTCCTCCTGTTACATTTTTTTTTCGATTCCGCAACTTTATTAGTGAGTGAAGTAGTATGTACTTTTTTGGATTAGATGAATATCTGATTGCCATATTATCAATTAAACTGAGTTTGTGTACATAATTTAAGGTTTAATCAACTAAAAATGAGATTAACGCTTTGTATAAACAGTAATTATTGCGTGAGACAGTCTCGTTATAAATGGACCGTCTAATAGTGTGAGACCGTCTTATTCTATAATCTGTGTTGTATAAGAGCTAGTCGTGCTTAAAACTGTCGTAAGCTTACGACAGACATTAAACCACATAACATGAAAAGAGACCGTCTTAAACTTAGCTTCCTGAAATTCAGAGGCAATAACTCTCAAGTTTCTTTGTTATGCAAATTATGAAATAGGGAACTAGAGATTTAGCAAAGTCGTCGACATTGACAGAGATAATCCACAACACAATTAGTAGCACAAACAAATTTGAAGATGAACATGATGGAATATTAGAGAAAGGTGAAGACATTGAAGAAGATAAAAAGGGAGTCAAGAGAAAGCTTGATGAATGTTGTTCTGATGAACAAGGGGAAAATGAGAAAAAGAAGCAGCACCAAACTGAGATGCAACTCAAGAAAGTCAAAAATGTATGCTTTAGTATTTAATGCTTTCATTTATGTTGTTTTATGTTCTTCCGACCATTGTTAGTAGCTCGTATACTCGTGTTCAACACTTGGCACTTGAACAAATCCGAGTATTTTTTTCTTAGAATAGGGGACACTAGTGCACTCGGGAAAAGGGTTTTCAATTTTTCAGGACCCTGGATCCTTAAACATAAACCCGACAGGCGACAGTGTTACATATGTACATTGTTCTTCTGTTAGATAAGTATTTGATGTTTTATGTACATAAATATCAGCTTGCAGTGTCTATGGCAAGTAAATCGACTTTGCTAGCCAGCGAGCTGAAAACAGTAAAATCCGATATGTGTTTTCTGCAAGAGAGGTGTGCTTTGCTTGAGGAAGAAAACCGGAGGCTTCGTGATGGGTTTGGTGAAGGCATCAGACCCGATGAAGATGATTTGGTAAAATCCTACAAAATTAAAGACTATACACGTTTGAAGTGTCATTAGTTTCAGTAGCCTAAAACTCGGATTTAATTTGGTAAATAACAGGTGAGGCTGCAATTAGAGGCACTACTTGCTGAGAAGTCGAGACTAGCAACAGAGAATGCAAATTTAACAAGGGAAAACCAGTGCCTTAAACAGCTAGTCGAGTACCACCAATTTGCCACCCAAGATCTTTCCGCTTCTTATGAGCAAGTTATTGAAGGGCTTTGCTTGGATTTCTCTTCTCCGGAACCTGAAGAGCGGAGCAATAATGGAAGTGTTGAGGACCAGGAAGACCAGAGAGTCGGGGACCGGGAAGACCAGAGCAATACCGGAAATGTCGAGGATCAGAAAGATGCCCTAATGCCCAGATCAGATGATTTCGAGTTCCATACCCCACTGCGTAACAACTTTGTTGAAGATGAAGAGCTTGTGAATCATTGAATCTCTCTCATTCTCTTTCTAGTTTCTATGCCTCGTGTTGATTCCACATGAAATTTTGTGTTGACTACTCAAAATTCACTGCAAAATCATGTAATGTAAAAAGCTATGCACTTTGGAAAAAACACTTCCGACAAGTCATTATTCTTTGTAAGCTTGTTAATGTTTTCTCCGATGCAAATTCTGCGTTCACTAGATGTAAAAACAAATTAATTAAACTTCTCCAGGTAAAATAGGTAAAATGGAAATTGTACGATTAAGGGTTATATAGTTTATGCCGCGATGAAAGGCAAACAAAGGGTAAAAAAAAACATAGATATAGCTCACACGAACGGCAGAAAACAAGACGCAAATTTCATCATTAGGAAACTCGTCATGTGAAAAGGCATCATAATGTTATAGTTTGCTAATTGCTAGAAAATGAAATCCTAGAGAGCTTTCGCAAAATAAATGTACAAGAGAATTTTCTGGCCGAAAAAGGAACATAATGCCGATAGCCCGATACTACACTTCAAAGGAAACCTTGTCCTTTGTTCTTTTTTGAAGCCCTTATTCCATCTTCATTTTGGTCGTAAGAAGCACCACGCTTCACTTGCTGTGAAAGGTTTTCATTTGCTTTAGACAAACTGGCAAAAACATCCATCACTTCTGAGAAGATGCTGCTTTGCTTCTCATACTGAAACGAGTAACAAAAAGTAGAAAACAAATAAACTTTATAAAAGTTATCGATTCAATAGGCGACAAATGAAAACCAATAACGGATGAATATGATTGATAACTGGAACTTAATTGCAGAATGTCTATGATAATTTCAATGCATTACTATTAATATAGGAACATAACATGCTTAATAATTCATGTCATACGGAGTATCACTTAGAAAATCCATATACATGTCACAAGGTTTTATGAACTCGGAATTGTACTGAATGAAGACGTCTAAGAAGGGCAAAAATCCGGTAATAAATTTAGGACCTGACACTGCATCATGGCCGCTAGCTCTATGAAAGTCCTGAAATTTTACATATTTATGAAGTCATTTTGAGGCAGTATGAGGCGCTATACCGGCTGCCTGATCAAAACTAAACAACACCTAATATCACTGGCAATTTTTTTTCTGAACGTATAAAAAACTACATATATATCATTGGTTTGTATGAGACAGAATGTGTCCGTAATTACCTCAAAAAGAATTCCAAAAAAACAGACAACTCATCTCAGAACATTGCACCCTTTTTTACTTACCTGAGTTAAGCGAGAAAACACTCCCCTCGACAGTAATCTCGTAATTGTCTACTGACTAGAGGCAATATCTTCAAAACTGAGTTTTGATAGCGATGAATGTAGAAGTAATTGAGCTAAATGGATCCTCAAGTCCTCAACAATATGTGGGAAGCATTAGCATAAAAAAGGTGGGGAAAGGGGCCTGTCTAACTATTCAAAAGAAACTAAGACGTAGTCGAAACATAGGAAGGAGAATTCTTCTGATTCATAATAACAGAACCACGAATTACCAAACATCGTAAATAAAACGAAGTGCAAGTCGTAAAAATAAAAAGAAAAAGATGAAAAAGACATACCACATCAATTTTCCCAAAAGCATGTTCCAGAGCTTTGTTCAATTCCCTATTCTCCTCCATCAAAGACTCAATCTGAAATATATCAAAAAAACAGTTTACTTTGAGGCTAAACTAGCCACATGATTAACCACATTACGGAGTATATAATTAATGACATGACATAAATTCAGAATTTTTCGATCCTCTTACCTTCCTTTGGGAATTGATATACATTGCCTTATACTTCAAATCAGTTGCACCAAGATTTTCCTCCTCGGAATCCTGGTGCGCTTCCTGTCAACAAAAGGAAAAATCTTTAATTAAGTAAAGCAGGCTCCTGCTTATTAACTTTCATACTTCCGAGACAAAATTTCATGCTTACGTTGGAGATCTTCTCGGGGGATTTGTTCGGTTCAATCACATCTTTGTCACTTATTATTTCATGAACAGGTTCTAATTCTTGATTTACAGGAGGCTTTTGCATATTAACTTTCAAACCTCCACGATAAGATTTGATAGTCGCGTTGGATGTCTTCGCGAGAGATTTGTTCGGTTCAATCTCACGAGTTTCATCTTCTCTGTCCTTCTCACGTTCTTCATTGTTATTTTCAGTTTCACTGATTATTTCTTGAACAACAGGTCCTAATACTTGATTTGCAGAATTAGGCTGAACCCTTTGAGATCTTCTAGTAAATACGTTAGAGGTTTTCGACTTATTTTTGCCAGAAAGGGAAGTACCCAACAAAAGAGTGCCATGCTCTATATTACCGAAATTTCCATCAGAAACATTTGTTGCCCCTTCAAGTGGAGACTTGGGAGCCAATGGTTCCTTCGTTATTTGGATCTGTCATTAGGAAGTCAATACTCCAAATAATAGCAACAACAATAAGAATAAGAATAACGATAACAAAAATAGAGCCTGAACCGAAACTGATTTGGACTCGACTAACTGGAGTCATCACTTGAACTGAACAAACAATTCGAGAAAAGCGAGATAATAAATGTCTTAAAGTAATAAAGCAAGAAATAACTCATGAAGGACATCAAATCAGAATATCCAATATGTACCACATGAATAGCATGCTAGAGCATTACTAACTTAGCAGACAGAGTACAGTTGACATTACTTTAGCTCATTTGGTTCATAACTGAAGTGTAACTTCCCATGAACTATAAGTGAGCATGAAAACTTTTAACTTTGGGATTCGATGGAGCTTAGTTTGAAAAGGCGTGCCTTGGAACCTTGGAGGAGGCACTTTCGATAAGGCCTCAGCTATCGAGGTTCATTATTAAGTCTAAACCTTTAAATGTCTTTCCTTTCCCCATTATTCCTAAATTTTACTCTTTTAGATGTTAGTCAACTTAAAAATTCCTAAAAAGTTATTATTGCGCAAAACTTTATTTGGAAAATAAAATTAAGTTCCAATAATAAGGCGCCCAGCCCCTTAGCGCCTTAGTGCGCCTTGCGGCTCTTCAAACTAAGCGATGATGGAGGCAGAGACTCGATAAAGCAAACTGATACACTAAGGTTGTTGCCCTATTTTGTATTATGAAGTCCCATTCCTCAAAGCGATCGTAATGTGGGTCATCGACAACCGTCTCTAGAGAAAAGGGTTACTGTTGTCGTTGATATGATTGGTCTCGTAACCAATTTTCAAAAGAATTTCAAAAGAATTTCCTATAGAATTAACAAATTTACTAATCACAAGTTCACAACTAACACACTACAGTAATAATCTACTCAATATGACATCTCCCATATCATATGCAATCCAAGTACCAAAATCTAAAAGAAAAAAAAAAAGTGAAACAAACTATTGCATGTTCTAAATAAACGAAGCAATAATTAAAGTGAAGATGAAAATTGGAAGATTAAAGTTATAAATTGTAAAATGGAAATCTACCAAAAATAATGAATGATAAGTAAAAGGGGTAAATTAACCTTGGTTGCTTTTGGTTTCCTACCCATAACTCTTTGTTGGGATTAACCGATGTTTCAAAGGGAAGAAAATTGGGACGTTGGATTTTAAAGAAATATTATTATTATTATTGTCATCAATCTTCCTTTTATATGCACAAACTATTGTTCATAGAAGCAGCCCACGTTAATCCAGGTTTTATTAGCCTACTAATAACGTTCTTTCAACTTGCTCTCTAAGGCGTTCTACAATAAATACCTCACTTATTAATACATACAGTAGTAATAGTAATCAACTACGAGTATTAACTATACTTATTCACTTATAAGGAATAGTTATAAGTAGGGCTGGTCAGACTGACAGGACGGGCGGGCCAGGAAGGGGGGGCAAAGGGCCGGTTTTGGGCTTGTGGGTGGGCCTAAGGCGGGATGGGTGTCATGCCGGGCTTTGGGGTGTGGTGGGGTGGGCTCGGTGAGGGGGTCCGGAACCAGGCCGAGTTGGGGGCGGGTCGGCCGGGTGAGAGAGTGCCCGAAAGGGCGGGTCGGGCTGGGCTGACCCTTATCTTTGACCAGCCCTAGTGATAAGGAGGGTTAAGACTTAAGACAGAGGTATTATGATGGTAGGTTAAGGGATCGAATTTCTCTCCCACATCATAATAATGGCCCGCGCCTCATTTTATACAAAAAAATTCAATTAGCATACTATAACTTTTGGTATAAATTTGGAGCTTTTATTATAAATGGCTTGAGACTTGAACTTATATGTACATTTTACGAGTTTTACTGAAAAGAATATCTTGTCTTTATATAAATTCTAAACTCAAAATATTATAATGAAACTCAAAAACAATATATAAAGCTCAATTAAATTTTAATTTTGACACCTAAAAAATTTAAATGTAACTCATAAATTTTACAAGTTCGAAAAGATTGTTTATATGCTCAATTAGATTTGAATTGGATGTACCATGCTTATATACATTTAGATGTATAGTCTAATCTGTGAAACAAATTAATGAAAGGTCGATAACGCCTCAACGATCACATTTGTTTTTTTTGTCTAATGAAGCATGTACTTAGTCGCATTAACATAGAGGGGAGAGGGGATCGTCCCCGGGAGTCTGGGACTTATTGTTCCCAATACATCCGTTTTAACCACTAGACTACTACATCTTCTGTTCAAGGATCACATTTGTGTTGATTAAAAACCTAACTTCTCAATACTTTTTTGAGCATTTGTGACAAGTGATTACACTTTTGACTTTTTAAATAGTAAATCATATCTATTGTAAATTTCTTTAAAGAAGATATAAAAAGTATACAAATATTTATTTTGAACTATTTACCAAGTTCTTTGGTGAAAAAAAAAGAAGGGTTTTTCTATAAGGTAACCTTGTGTTTTTTCAGATCTCACATGGTAACCCTCCTTTCTAAAAAACATATGTGGTAACCCTTAATTGCATTAGTTTTAATTGGCGTGACCATTAACTCTTAATCCGTCAATTATAGACGTTAACTTGCTGATGTGTCACTTATGGCTTGTTGACTGGGCAGTTGACTTGGGTCCTATTGTGTGACTAAGATATTACATGCAAATTGCAATAAAAATAATAATTTGAAAGGATCAAAACCCAAATGATCCATCACTTCATTCTTTCCTCTCTTCACTTTCACTCTGTTTCACCTAAAAACCCCATTCATCAACACAAATTCTTATTTAAGACGGAGGTATCCGTCTTAAGCTTAAAACGAATACCATATTCTCTCACAAAATACCCATCAAGGGTGAGTGGAGAGCACATGGGGGGTGCCCACCTTGTCCCCTCTACCTATTTCCTCTCACAAAATACCCGTTGCAAGATCCGATCCGTCTTAAGCAAGACCTACTGATTCATCAAATAAAAGGAACAAAATTAGGGTTTGAGTGCAAAATTCATCCGTTCAAAAATTCATCCATCTCAACCATCATCTGCGGTTAAAAATGTATATTTCTTTCCCTAATTTTTTTGGGTTTAAATTATGGTTATTGATGTAGTTTTGTGTTATTAATTTCATAATTTTCTGCAAAGTTGCAATCTTTCTACTCCAATATGACATCATTTGCTTATTTTTATACTATGTATGTTGTTTTAAACACAAAATTTGCAGTATGGAGAATATTGAATTTTGAATTTTGAATGCAGTATTTGTACTTCAATAATTTTATTATTTGATTGTTAAATTTTGAATGCAGTATGGAGAATATTGTGTTGAAACTGCATTATAGGGCAAATTTTGTTGAAATTTTGGTTGAAGATACTGATAGGGTGTTGCTTATTGATGTTATTAACGACATGATCGATGAGGGAAAAAGTGAAAATATCCCTTTGCCTACAAACCCTTCATTAACATATTCATATAAAATGAAGTCAGTGCCTTTAAACAACGATAATGATCTTATGGAAATGTTTAATAGGCTAGTGGGGAAGAAAATAATTGACATATGGATTTGGACTGAGGTTGCACCATCCCATGCTCTTCTTATGGCAAGGCAAGTCAGGGCAAATAAATTGAGCACTACTGAACATGTTAGAGTGAGTTTAGAGAAAGATAATGCTGAGGTGAGTTTAGAGAATGATAATGTTGAGGTGAGTTTAGTAAATGATAATGTTGAGGTGAGTTTAGAGAATGATGATGTTGTGAGATTGGAGAAAGAAAAGCATGTTACATCAAGGGAGAAACTACCTTGTAGAAGAAATGTATTGAAGCCTCAACCTGAACCTTCTATTGTGCCTTTTGATCATTTTGATCCAATTGAAGAAGATATCCTCACTGTTGAACCTATTATGTCAACTCAACCTAATGTCAATGTGTTGTCACCAAGCAAGGAGAAGTGAAAGATTAAACAAAATTAAAGTGAATGAGTTGAATGATGTTGGACCTAGTAGTGGAGGACTGAGTAATAGGCAGGCAACTGTTATACCTACTTCACCAATTGTGACATCCAATGCAATCACTAGGAGGACATCTCCTAGGTTTAAACCCCCTCCTATCTGAAACACAAATTTCAAAGTTCAAGCTACCCAGAACCACAGCTCTCAGAAAAGGGGTATATGTCCCTAAACATAGATCAAACTCAATTGTCATTGAAGATAGTAACAGAAGAGTTACAAGGAGGTTGATAACTGAAGACTCATGAAGTTGGTCACTGAAGAAAACTTGAGTAATAGCATATGAACTGTATCCCTTTTTGCTGCAAACTGAAGCTTAGTCATGAGATTCGTCTTTTTTTTTTGTGATGTACTAAATTGTAATGACATATACAGTGTATCCCTTTTTTGCAAACATGAAGAAATCATTCTCAGATTTGGCAATATAATCTTAGTTTTTTATGAAATACAAGTGTAAATTTCAGTCTCAATTCATTTCATTTCATTAAAACCAGAAAATTACATCTTATAAACAATAGCTATTACAATTGCTACAATCATAAATCCAGTCACCTTAACATATAACTTAAGAACATTGACTAATTCCACCAAATCTTTCTTCAACTTTTTAAGATCTTCATTTGTCCCTTTAGCACTTGACCCATCTTCCTCTTCATATCCTTTCTTCAAATGTGGACCTTTATTAAGCATGACATAATTTTCAGTCACCCAACTAACGAATACATTGCAATCTGGACATTTAAAATATGCTTTTCGTGGGTTGCTCGCAGGCCCGGATATCTTGATTATAGCATTTTGTCCACAACGATTACAAGGTTGGTATGGAACTCTATACCTACCATCGGTTGATTTTTCCAATTTGAGGAGGAAGACATAACTTGGTTTGTAAAATTATGGGAGGAATGATAGAAAAATAACAAAATAGAAGAACCAAAGAATAAGGAACATGAAGATGTGGAGAATATGAAAAATAAGATTTGAGAATAAAGATAGAGATAATAAATATGGAAGGAATAATTGAATGGAATTGGAGGGATAAATTGGAGGAAATTGTGGGGAAAATGATAGGGTCAAACAAGTCAATAGAAAAGCCAAGTAAGCTGCCCAGTGAACAAGCCATAAGTGCCACATCAGCAACTTAACGTCGATAATTGACGGATTAAGAGTTAATGGTCACACCAATTAAAACTAATGCAATTAAGGGTTACTAGAGATGTTTTTTAGAAAGGAGGGTTACCATGTGGGATCTGAAAAAACACAGGGTTACCTTATAGAAAACCCAAAAAAAAATTATTATTGAATGACCTTCTGGGCCTAGTAATTACTAATTAGTAAATGTAATTATGGAGAAAAACAAAGATCTACCCTAATTAATATTCATCCGAAAACGATTTTTTTCCCATAAAAAGTGAATATTTTTTCAATTTTAATATTACTCAAATAATCACCATCATTAAACTGTTCCCTTGATAAATAAATTTACTAAATTACACTCTTTGGAGGAAAACTATTGGGAAAAAAAAATAGAGCATTTTCAATTCAGCAACAGTGCAACAACTTACACTACTCTTCAGAAAAAATGCCATGGATTCAGAATTGAGAGCTTTATACACTCTGAAACAAAATCAAATGCAAGGATACGAGCGGTTTGCGCATCTGATTCCTTGCCAATCATATACACTTCGTTGTCATTAATCGTCTCAAATGAGAGTACTCCGAACAAAGAAATCCTTAAATATTAAATTCACAGTCACAGAGATGGAAAGGAACATCCAGGGAGGAATAACACTTGTTAAGAACAACAATCAGTATTGTTAATTATCCTCTCCTTTGGGATCATTTTCGTCAAAGGGTCCGAGAACATCAGGCGAGCCCTTAAGTATATCCCTAACCTCATTCACTCCATCATCAGAAATGTAATTACCATTGATATTTAGCATCTTGAACCCAGGTTTATTCAAGATAGCACGTGCCAGGTGTTGAGCTCCAGCATTTCTGATTAAATTACAGCTCATATCTACTTCACTTAGTTGCCCATGCCCTTCTTCTAATGCTTTGGCTATCAATATGGCTCCGTCATCCTTGAGCTCATTTTCCGCCAAGTTCAACACGGTCAGGAATTGTTTAGAGGATATACATGCGGCCAAGGCAGGTCCTGCTTTAGCCGTGATTTCATTCCCGGCTATATCTAAAACCTCGAGAGAAGGGGCTGACTCCTTTAAAGCAATGGCGAGTGCCTCTGCTCCTTCATCTTCCAAGTTCAAGTAGCTAAGATAAATTTCAACAATATTGACAAGATTATTAAGCGTCTTACTCAAAACTATCCCGGCTTCCACGCCAAATATGTTATCACGCAAATCAAGTTTTCTCAAATGAGTACATGTGGCTAGAGATTCGGCAAGTTGGACCCCACCCTCAGCGCCTACCCTTGTAGAAGAACACCGAAAATCTTCCAATAAAGGTGAACGTCTTACGATTTCGGAGATGGATATTGCTCCGGTATCTCCAGTCATGTTATTGTGGAAGTGAAGGACTTTCAGTTTAGGAGTGGCAGGAATCAACTCATTCACTGCACGTGCTGCTTCCTCGGATATTCCGTTATTAATCAAGTAAAGCTCCTCGAGATTATTTTGCGATTTTAGAAGTGAACCAAATGCTCGAATCCCTTTTTCGCCTAAGGCATTGTTTGACAGGTCTAGGTACCTCAGCTGACAACCTTCAAGGGCAGAAGCGAAAATTCCCATAACTTCTAAAGCTTCAGCTTCTGGTCTACCAGCAATAAAATCAGACAGGTCAGCTTCTTTCAGTTGATTTCTCAAGGAAGCCAAGACTGGCTGAAAAACACGAGCAGCGCCCACTCCAAAACTTGAGTTACTAAAGCAGATTCTAGAATATGAATTGCATGAGCTTTTCAATGGTTTTACAAGCTCCTCAGCTTCTTCTGTGTGAATAAATGACCGACGACGTCCAGAGATATCGAAAACAGTTTCTTTATTTAAGTCTCGAGTTATTTCAAGTGTTGTGCTGTCTATGACAGTGGGCCCCCTTCTAAGAACTTCAAGCATGAACTTACTAGACCTTTTTGCATAGAGTAAAACAGAACTACTCCCGTCACTAAACAGTTCCTCCCTGTGATGTTCGTTTGCATGATGGAAAGCTGATTCCTCAATTTTCTTTGCATCGATTTCAGCTTCTTCCAAACTTAGAAGGCCATATTTTCGAGAGAAAATGGAGGGGGTTATAAGATTCTTTGTTATCCGTTCTACAAACATCAACCTGGTACCCTTACTAGGAGGCCACAATTTAGTGGACATTCTGGAAGTTTGCTGAGTTAGCACTGCAGAGTCCATTTCATATAACCTGCACAGCATTCATGTTTGTATTCAGTAGAGGAGAAAGAAAGTATCTGATATTCATATGGAATTTAGTGGAAATGCGCAAATATGAACAGAAATACAGCAGTGTCAGTTTATAATATATTTAGCAAAATGGGGTCCTCGAAGTATCGGATCTTTAAAACATGGCAAGGAGTAAAACTAGCATCTTGGGTGACAGTTTTATTGGGGAAACACCATACAAGGGCGTGTTTTGTGTTTTATTTACATCTGAATAATGTATGGCAATAGATGCAAGTAACTGATGAATAATAAAAGACATGATAATATAACTGGAGGAGTATAGGTTCCATGTAGCTTTTGTAAAATGTTGTGCTTCTCTGATGAAAAAGAACGATTAAGTTCTGAAATGTAAAAAATTTATCCAACGATTTCAGCTAACCAACAACTTCGACGGAATAGATCCATAAATCACACTTTTGGAACATACTCTCAATAACCTAAACCAACTCTCTTAAGATTCTTTTGATTCTTCTCATCCAGACATAAGAATGAGGGAAGCTCATCAGTATACAAAAGCTAAACATATGAAGAAAGAGGAATGATGCACTCCTTGTATTAATAGCTACTGCTTTTGGGTCAAAAGAAAGCAAAAAAAACTGCACTGAAAAACATCTTAATGATCTAGTATTGTATGACGAAAAAAATATGAAGTATTTAGTATAGGGTCTGTTTCCTGCGAGGCACTCTAGAGTGACAGCATAAGTCATTTTTGTAAAAAAAAAAAAAAGGTAATTTTCTCAACAAAATAGCTTAATCCCAAAGTCATTTGGGGTTGGCAAATATGAAATCATCATTTTCAACCGAAAAAAACCAGAAAAATCGAATAGTGTACAAAGCTGCAAGCAGTTTGGTTTGTGTCAATAACTGTATCCCAGAGGCCCCAACCTTATGGCAAGAACAATGTTTCATAGAAAACAATATGTTTGGGAAAGGATAAACAGGACTGTCAGCTCAGGCAGATTGGAGAAACTTCTTTAAAAGGTCAGTAACAAATTTTGGGCTAAGGAGCAGAGCACTGGTCGCATGCAGTGCAGTGTTTTTTCATGGGATGTAAACTGAGAGACAGAACACGGTGCAGAACCTTATGGTATTTACATCAGTCAGCTGGAAATTAAGCAAGAACGAAAACAGCTCAATGTTGCACCATGAGCACTTTCCAGTTATTCTAAGTAGTACTCTTAGGTTGCATACCATAAGTAGTACTCTTATCAGTCTTATGGTATTTACCTCTTTACAAGTTTGCTAGGATTTAGTGACTTTACAGAGGCTACAACTGAAAATTGAAACTTTTCTAGCAATGACCTCAATTAATTATCCGAAAAAAAGATTGTTAATCCATTAGAAAGGTGTCGAGTTACTCGCTAGTAGGAGAATCCACAACAGATATAGCTAAGTCACTAAGTATCGAACATAAACAATACGGAGTATAAAACAAAAATGGAGACACGAACAAATAATAGACACCTGATAATAATTTTAGTTGTATCCAGAAATTGAAGGGAAGGAAAACGCCCAAATACAAAGAGGTCATAAACATTCACCAAACCAAAAGGTTCACAGTCAAAACCAGGCTACATGAATATTTTGGGAAGATAATACATGGCGTGAAGAATAAGTTTGAATGCCAAAAGACTGAAGCTTGGAAGCGTTTCAAAGCGCGGAAGGAGAAGAGCTTCTTCACAGCTCTATCTGATCTCCACCCTCAAATAGGCAAAGGCTATTATTAAATAAACAATCAACCCACAAAGACATAGCATGGTAGTAAGTAATATGGGATTGTGAGTAGTGACACTTGGGAAAAGGATCCCATTGCCCCTCCTATCCTAAGGGGATACGGGCTGGCTCGTATAGGCTGGGTTAGCTTGAGATAATTTCTCTAGTTTGAAGGTCTTGGGGCTTTGTTGAGACTCCCTCGGAAAACTATAACCTTAAATATTCTACAATGTAGTCAGCTTCACAATTAAGCTACAAATAGTAATAATAGTTGTTACTTCTTGTAGGTTCAAATATTATCCATGTTCGCATTTTGGGAGTGGAGAACATAAATTGCTTGATCACCTAGAAGCTAGCGATGCCAAGGTAATATTTCCAAATCCACTTCCAAGTTCCAATGCCCCCTATTAACTCACATATCGCATTTACCACAATCGTATATGAAATCTACAATCACAGAGTAACATATCCATATCAAAGCAGAAAAGTAAATAAAACAACTCATTAACAGCTCGAATAATGAGCAACAACAAAGCCTTTAATCTCAAATATCAAAAGTTTGTGGACACCTACTGTAATTCTAAAAACAGCTCAAACTTATCCAGTGAAAATAATTTGCTATAGATGGGACCACGGTTATAAGTTGTAGCCTTTGAAGGCATGCCATATGCGGTGAAGTCGACCCACCCTAGTTTCACGATAGGGTATGATAACACTTCTTCATCATAGAGATTTACTGATAATTAGAAGGAAACCCTCTAAATCAAAAAGCGCAAAACAATATATCTATTATCTAGCATCAACTCATGAATAATTACTTCACCTAGTAAATATTACTCCCTCCGTCCCGGTCATTTGTTTACCATTTCCATATTTGGGTGTCTCATTCATTTGTTTACCTTTCTATATTGGGAAGACTTTTGATGAGTAATTTTATCACCCAATGGGACTATTGTCCACTTGTCATCTTATGACACTACCCACAAATGGTCCCCTCCCCTTTCCTTGGTCTTTGTGCCAAAAGCAACGGTAAACAAATGACCGGGACGGAGGGAGTATCATGTAAGAACAGAATCTAACATCAGCTCTGACAATTCTTGAAACACATGAAAACATATGATTCTTTCAATGAAAAAAAAAAACAAAAAGCTATAGCTAACCGGTAATTGACAGAATAACCTACCTGATCAATCAAGCTAACTAAATATTACTTGAGCTGTAATTGTATGCAATTACAAGGATTCCATGCTACTGTTTGCAACTTGCATCTGCAGAAGAGCTAAATGGCAACATATTTTATCTCCTTTTTGAGTTGCAATGAGCACATATTTGCTTCTGGTAGCTAGCAGCCGAGTATAATAATGTAGAATCAGGAATGACTCGCCGGTGATCTAAACCTAGTCCATCTGTAAAGTGATAAAGACCAAACTAAGAGAATATACGCTACTCTTACGACAAACATAGCATTGTTAAACATATATAGAATTAACATCAGGAGTAGATTATGTACCATAGTGAGGGATCCAATGTCATATAGATAACTTAAAAGTTTCATAATTACTCTAAAGAAGCGATGTTAATTCCATATTAGGCCAAATACGAGAAATCATTTCACAAAATACACCCTTCTCTTAGCATTCCAGGTATGACACGACAGGCCAAAAACGAGAAACCCTTCAATACCCCACCACCCACGTACCATACTAGCAGCTAAATATGAGTCACTAAGGGGGAATTGGATGGAGAGGGTTTAAAAAGTCTTAACATTACACAAACACTCAAATAAGATCGTAGTATGGCTTAAATCGGCCTCGTTCTATGTTTATCCAGCTCATTTAATAGTATCCATTATAAGTTTGTCGTATCGCATGACGGTTTAACACAAGACCAACTACTAATACATTGAAAACTCCAAATTTAAGCAATTGCTGATTCAATCTTTGCCAAGATTTTCACCAACCCAACAAAATATAGAATTTAGTCACCACCATCCATCTACCACTGTAAATATCGTATCGGTCGCAATGCAGTAAGCTAAACGTTTAAAGTAAAATGGCAATGAAGAACACAAAAAAAAACAAAAAAACAAAAAAAAAATGGCGAATTTGGGTGCAATAGATATTTTTATGGTGTATACCATTCGGTTTAATCCGAATTCGAGCTGGTAGGAACACTAGGGAGGTAAAGCTCATCCTCATGAGTTTTAACACTGCATTCCCAGGACTCGAACACGACAAAAAAAACTGCGAATTTGAATGCAATAGATAATACAAACGAATACCCAGCAATATGATGATGACGAAAAAAGGAAATTACATAAAATTAATTTAGAAGAGAGAATAGCCGAGATAAAGGTTTAGACCTGAGGTCTGAGGATCTGGTGGAATTTCCGATCATACAAGGTTGAGACTTGAGAAGCCTTTTCTCCTAAATTTTAAGAAATGGCTTCCTCAAAATTGGGTTCATTAGCAGATCGAGTCGGACTTGTATCAACTTGTCCTACTCCGGTTATTAAATTGGAAATTTAACATCAATAATCCCAAGTTTCAACATTATTCTAAGTTTAGTTCCAAGTTTGAATCTTTCCAAATTAATTCTAAGTTTGCTTCATGTATTATGTTTTTGGACCCAAACTTAATGGTCTTAACTTTTCGTTAAAAATCTTACACTAAACTTGGGTTTAGAATAACTTTTTTGAGAGTTGAGATTTTTTTTTTGGCAACGGTAAATACATAGAGATTACAAAATAATAGTACGACTCCTAGAATCGCACATACAAATTACATTATTGAAAATTAAAGTACGATTTCCTATTAAGTGGCTAGAGAAGATAAAGTGTCGGGCGACTGCAACATGTTCGTGGAGTACGATAGTCGATAGCTTGGACATGAGCTTCATCATGAACGACATATCCATAACGCGAACCTCCCAAAGACCATCGAGACATATGATCTACCGAGTGACGGGAACAAGATGCACTTATGCCACGAGGTCGTAGAAATGAAAAGTCGAATGCAAGCCAAATAGACTTGCCTCTAGTGGAGAAAAATCTCCTACATCTTGAAGAACCTACCAGACAGATCAAAGACCAATATCCCAAGAAGACACACCAAAAGACGAACCAATACACAAATTGCTCCATAACCAAAAGCCTGACCAAAAGTACCATAGAGAACCATCCTAAGGTAGAGCCAACATAGACCGGACACAAGATCATCCTAATCTTATTCTTATAAAAGATTATTATTTTGAACAACAAGAAAAACGACAAGCAAAAATACATTATCATGGAAAACGGGAAGGAAACCACCGAAGCCAACCAAGCCAACGTCTCTTCCAACCCAACTAAACCTACAAAATCACACCACGAGAAGGCACCAAACCTGACTCACATCAATCAAGGACTACGACAGACACACCGACCCAAACAAGGTGAGCTAAGAAGAGATAAATCAATTAAACATAAAATGATCTTGAGCCTAAAATTATTAGAAAAAAGGCCATGTCAAAAAAATTAGAATACATACAAAAGTTATTATGGCTCAAATTTGGTCGGTCAAAAGTTATCTTAAATTGGGTTAATTTGTTATTAAAAAGATTTTGACTTTTTTAAACTGACATTTAGTTGATAATTTTTAACGAAAAACTATCGTTTTTAAGCTTGGGTCCAAAATGGATATGCAGGGTAATTTTGGAGTTATTTTGGGAAGACTAATACTTGGAATTAAAATTAGAAGAATGTTGAAACTTGAGATTATTGGTGTTAAATTTTTCTATTAAATTTAAGAGTTAGTGCCCTAAGACCTAAACCAGTAAGAAGGGGTATTATGGACAATATGTTACATGTTCGGATTTCCTTACCCCAATATTGTCCCGCCCTTATGGCTCATTTGCTACGGAAAAACTTGGGTTAATTTATAGGAGTAATCGATAATGTTGCATGTTTTCTCAAAATAAGCTGAAATACGTTTTAACTTAAAATAAAACCAAGTTTGATATCTTTTTCTCAAAATAAATTCACTTAAAATTTGACTTGTTACATTAGGTAAAGAGTGATGAGTGATGTGACAACGACGTGGATGTTGTGAGTAGTACTTGACAGTTAGTAATAATAATAATAATAATTAATATGATTATTTCAATAGTGTTGATGGGATTCCTATATTAATCTAATTTTCATATTAACTCACATTAATTCATACTATCGCACATCCTTCTCAGTTTACACTTTTATGAAGTGCTACATGAATAACAAGTAAACCCTTTGTTTAATTGAATTAAAACATCATTATTCCTTTCAACTAGAGCTCAACCAAACAACAGTCTTCGCCATTTCTCTCTCATTCATTACTCTTTTCATAAATTTAGACTGAGTGGTGGTATGCAAATGATACATGGTCGATGCGAATTGGTGATGCAAATGGGCTACGAAGCAAGTGAGCGTGGTGGTTCTGGGTTTCGTCTAAAATGGTGGTGATCAAATTGTGACACGCGTCGTTTTGATGTGTCAAACGATATTTATAACAAGACTAAGCACAGTGGCAAGTCAAGGTCGGTCCACAGGGACGGTGGGTATTCGATATGCAAAGTCTAGACTAGCTATGCGCAAGGGGTGTCACAATATAGAAGTGGATTTGAAACTAATCTAGAACTCTGAGTAAATGCAAATAAATAGGAAAGTAAGACTAAACTACGATAATCAAATAATAAGCAATAAAAGGAAAGTCTAGGATCGGTGGGTTCAAATGGGTAATTTGGGTTCTAGTGAGTCGGGTTCATAGTTAATAGATAGTCAAACTTGGGCGCGGTGGATTGAGGCTCTCGATCTTACAATTCGTCCCATATGCCGAACCAAGCTAGCTCTCGCGTACACAAGGTCGATATACCAACTATATGCAAATCCTAACATATTCCGAGGCTTTCGAACTTACGAAAATGTATAATAAACATGAATCATGCAAGTTTGCCAAGCAAGCATTTCATCAAACACGTGGTATGCATAAGTTGGAAGAAAGACAATTAATCAAGAAATCAACCGAACAAACAAAGATTAACCCTCATTAAAACCCATTATCCTCCACTAATCCTAGATTAATCACTACTCACTACTTAATATGAGGAATATGGATGGATAAGATATAAAACTAAGACAAGACATAATGATAAGAAGGATACAAAACAAGTAATGAAATGACAAGATTAGCAAGTATATGAAAAGGGATTAAGAAGATATACCAACTAATTAAGGCAAAAGATGAACAATAAAAGAGGAAATCTTGAATAAAGGAGAAGACTTTGTCACCAATCTTCAAGTACAAAACCAAGAAATCCAATTACATGACTAGATCTAAAACTAATCAAAAAGTAATTGAGGAAAGATTAAACTAATTAGGAGGACTAATCTAATCTAATCTAAGTAACTTTGAGTGTAGGGTTTCGTGCCCTCTAATTACACAAGAGGGTCTATTTATAGGTTTACAAAATTGAGGAAAGATGGCTTCGAAAGACTAGATGGGTTGAATGAGTCACGACCGTGAAAGGTGTCTCATGACCGTGACAAGGGTTTCACGACCGTGAGATGCAACTCACGGTCGTGAGATATGTGGCAGTAGCAGGTCCAAAATTCTCAAGTAAGTCACGACCGTGAAACATCATCGTGACTGCTGTTTCACGATCGTTTCACGATCGTGACTGCTGTTTCACGACTGTGAGCTGCTTTGCTCGAAAATCATCATTCTTTGGAAGGCATCTCACGACCGTGAATGCACTTCACGCCCGTGAAAGGTCTTTCCTTCTTGTTCCCTTGTTATAACTTTGTCAACTTCTCTCGGTTTAGCTCGTCTTGACTCGAGTACGCCAAGTAGGCCCCCCAATGGTATGTGGGGTCCCCTAGGAAATGTCGTGGGCTCTTCGTGTGATGTACCTTCTCTTTTGTCGATCACAATTAGGTAGAACTCGCCCCAAGTGACGGTTTACCTACAAAAACACGATAAAAGCGAGAGATATGCTAGAAGAAGATAAAACACGTAGAAACGCTCTTAAGGAGCGTTAAAGGCAAGCAAAACAAGGCAAAAAGGGGTGGAAAAATAGGATGATATGACACTATATCAAATTGGATTCCTGGTAAAGGTGATCATTTGTGGACTTAGGCGGACAGTCGGGCCTAACTTTGAAAAAAAGCCCAACGGGCCTAATATGCTTTGTCCAAGCCCGCTAAAGTGGGCTTACTAATGTTTTTCGTATCCGCCCACTTTAAGCTAGCGGGTTTGCGCGCTTGAATGTAAAATATATTAAATTTATTTTTTTAAAATAAAAGTAAGGCTAAAAAAATACACAAAGTATATTCCGAATTAAGTAAGACATCGAAGAAGCAACTTAACATATGCGAAATCAAAGTTAGAAATCAAGTTGGTTAAATTAACGTGATTACTTTGAAGTTACAAGTCTCTTGTAACATTATTATACAAAAATAATTAAATAATTTACTTTTTTCATTAACACTAACTTGATTTAGTTACTTTTGCTATATATTTTTATTTTAATAGTTTTTGTGTATATATTTAATATACACTTAACTTATTATTTTTTATAATGTATGCTTAGCGGGTTTATCGGGCTTGCCCGTGGGCTTCTTTTTTATTGTCCATACCCGCCCACAAAAACTAACGAACCTGGATTTATCAGCCTGTCAAATAATTTTTTGATTTTTTCTTATGTAAGCCCGCTTAAATAACGGGTTGGGCATGTAGGGTCTTGCGGACGAACTCTAATTTGATCAGCTCTAGATTTTGGTTATGATTTTGTGTTCAAGTTGTTGACATTTCTGGGCTTTTAAGTATGGATCCATGGTGGTTGGCACAGAAGTGTGCCTTGGCTGCGGCCATGGTAGTTGCTTCTAGTTGTCTTTAACAAGTGTTGTGGGTTGTTGATCAGAGTAGCCATCGGTAGCTCGAGTTGATCCGAGAAGTCGGGTTCAGTGCGCAATGGACTGAGTTTGCAAGGTGTTGGTGCGAAATATGAGGGAAAATGCAGAAAGAGAAAGAGAGGAAGCCATTAATGTAGGAAGAACATGCAGGAAGAAAGAGATAGATGAAGACACTACAAATGCAAGAGAAGAAGGCTGCCAAATATGAGGTTAAATGCTTTAACCAAAAACAACTGGTCACAACATTGGTTAAGTTCAAGCTCATAAGGGTGTGAGATAGTTTGCATTACTTTGATAAGATAAAGATTGGATTAACATAAGAAGAACAATAATAGTATGAATTATTTCTATAAAATAATCCTAATTAATAAAAATATATATATATATATATATGGACACCAAACTACCAAAGTCGTCACTTGTCCATCCTACCACCAACAAAACATCCCACAAAGCCTACCATCACCCACCCCTAATGTGACAACCCTCGCGAATGCTTTAAAATAAAACATACAAACATGTGATTAATATAGCGGAAAATACGGTGTTTTTAAAACTTTTCACATGCAATTAGAAAGGTACGAGGAATGTCAATAATTACAAACCGAATATAAAATACTACAAGAGACGTAGTCTCTCAAAATGTTATCCAACATCAAAGTTATTAGCAACTAGCTAAACAACGTCTAGAGGTAACTCATCCAGGCCAACGCCCGCTAGCTCACACCCGAACCCAAAATACCATAAGCAAAAAGTCATCCAATCAAGCAACCTGTTCATCCATGAAAAACATGAACGCCACAATCAGTGGGGAGTAACTCCGGGTTCTCCCAGCCATATCACATTAAACGTACATAAACGGAAATACAAAAGTAGAAGCATGCATATATAGATATACATGTGAAATACGAGAAGGATAAATAGACAATTCAATATATAAAGATAAGAGCATATGAAGTACAAATCCGTAACCATCATATTATAGAAAGACTAGGGGAAGACACTCTTAGGCAATCATACACTCTCACTAGAGCTTGCATCTCACCGTTAGCGGCATAAGTTTGATAAGATTGAGACTCTACAAACAAACCATGTCAAGTCATCCAAAGATCATGAATAATCAATCATATAATCAACCATTCAAACGTACACTACGTTGACGACATCTCTCACGGTAAATGACACGCACTAGCACCGTGTACATGGGAAGTATGATTAAAATCGCATCCACGGGATAAACATTTCCCTGAACGCATACACGATTAACATTTCGTATATGTAGACTAATTTCCTCCGGTAGGACGACGATATAAATATCCGATCCTAGTCTAAACCTGGCCAGACTCTCGGAATAACATTTTCCGATTCGACATGCGATAAACATTTCGCATCCAAGACTCGGTCAAACATAGAAGCCGAGTACCCCAAATTCGGTCAACCTTCACGAAAGAGGCGGAAAGAGCACAAGCATCATAAACAAGCGGTACGCTACATGCAATGACACCACCTCGCAAGTATACGACATTTGACGGCCGGGTCGATCAACGCAAAGCGTTCGCCTCCCAACAACGTCGTCATATGCCCACTAACACATGCAATCAAGCAGTAAGGATACATTCCCCGTTCCGACATTCCAGCCTTACGAACGTGGAGGTAGCCAAGGGAATGAGAGTACAAAGCACAATAGGAAATTAGTGCTCAAACCGTAACAATTGTAAAACCGACTCAAAGTGGAACATACCAAAAACCGTCATAAAACATGCGATACAAGCGAAAGGATTATCATAAATTCGAAACATTAATATTCAAAGTCAAACCCGAAAGTCAACAAAAGTCAAGTTCAAACCCAAGAGTCAACAAAAGTCAAAGTCAAACCCGAGAGTCGAGACCCAAACCCGTCAATTGGAGTGGCCTACAAACAAATCATCAATGCAAGAAGACTAGGTACAAAGGGTCAAGGAAAGTCAAGGCGGGAATAAAATTCAAAGGTTCGATTTTGGGAAAAACTGGCAGCAAGAAACGCTGCCAGCGCCAGGCAACGCTGCCAGCGTCCTCACGACGCTGCCAGCGTCAATGGACGCTGCCAGCATCCTGTCTCAGGCACGCGATCCTCATTTCTTTCAACTTGTCAACAATATAAAACAATCAACATTTATTAACACAAACCATCAATTCTCATATCAATTAACAACTAACAACAACCATCATCAACAACACAATTCCTATGATTACTAACCTTATTATAAATACGATGTCTACATAGAAAACACATAAAACACGTAAATGATATCGAGTAACCCTTCACCGTTACCTTTATGTGTCTTTAAACGATTTCTAAGCCTTCATCCACTAGATAGTAATCCTTATCGGGATCTTGAAGGTCTCCACCTAAACAAAGACGACAAAAGATGAATATAATTCACCTTTAAGAAAGACGGATAAATTGAAAAGCGAGAAAGACGGTAATTTTATTACCAATTCGGATAGAGGACGATGAGAGGAAAAGAATAAGACGAACTTTATTGAATTTGAGCAAGCAACGAAGGAGTAGTGACGATTTTGAGATTGATCCACAAATGGAAACTTAGGTTTTGGTGGTTTGATGAGGAAGAAGGA
>JAIUZE010005920.1:0-34439 GCA_022085475.1 Heliosperma pusillum
GTGCTTTTGGATGCATTTTGGATAGTTTGAAGGGAAATAGATTGAGTTCTAGATATGTGATTGAGGCGATTCAAGTTTGATAAGATAGATCTCTTTCTTAGCTTCGAAATGAGACCAAGAACGCCAAAATCCGCCAAGTAACGAAGAAATGGCGGACGTTTTAAGTTCAGTGCGCGGTGCAGGAATTTAACAGTGCCTCCGATCGGCAATGACTTCTACCGATCGACCAAGGGCCAAATGGCCTACCACCGATCGACAATGCCTACAACCGATCGGCAGAGACATCCTGGGGCCCTTTCCACTTCTTCCTAAGCCTTGTGGACACTTCATACAAGCCCACCTATCGGTGGGAGCCCACATCTACCTTGAACTATCAAATGAAGACCTATAGAGGACAATTCAAGCCCACACCTATCGTCAAGACCCATCCACCGATTGTCAGAGGCCAATGAACAAGCCCACCGATCGGTGGGAGCCTAGAGGGATGGTCCAACTACCTCTCTAATCCACGGGGCACGCTTTGTTGGGGAAGGGACTCGAGCTTATCGAAGCCCAAGCCACTAGGACGCGAGATCGGGCCCAAATCAAAGAAAACCTAACCCTAGACCTAAAGGAGGGTTATAAGTGGGAGAGGCAGCGGATCTCAAGAGGAATCTCTCCCTAGACGCAAGATCCCTTGTCACGGATCGAGTTTCCGCTCAAAAACTCCATTTTAGATTATTGTTTACATTTTAGTCGATTAGTTTTAAGTTTTCGTTCGTTTTTGTACTTCCGCCGATCGGGATACTCTTCTGCCGATCGACATAGCCTTGTATTCAGACCTATTTCAGGGTTCTTTGTTTCGCATTTAGTTATTTCGTTCGTTTATTGTTTCCACATCGCTTTGCTATGATGTCTTATGCTAATACAGTAGTTCATATGCTTAGATCTATCACTATGAGTAGCTAATCTGCATGCTAGGGCTAGGGTGAACTATTGTGGATCCGGGATTTGGGGTTCCAATTAAACCGTTTATGCATCTGAACCTATGTTTGATTTAATTGTCGTTTGACTGACCTAGGACGCTAGGTTATCATTTGTTTAGTGTATTTCCCCGGAGACTGACCAAGTGATTGGGAAGATAGACCTGACACCAATCGGCATAGCCTTATACCGATCGGTAGACATATAGGATAGTGATTTCTGTGAGACCGAACCAGTTATCAGAGTCGCTAGGGGTGGTTAGGAGGCCGAACAAGCAACTTTCTTACCCTTTAGGCTGTTTAGACCTTGGCTGACCTATCCCGTTGATACATAGTGATCCCGTTTCTGCCCTAGTTTTTCCTTCATCTGATTTTCGTACCCTTTATATTTCATTTTGATTATTGCTTTCGTTTGTTATCCCTCTTTCTCAACCTCTCAAACTATTAAAACCTGTTACTTGGCAGAACTGAACTTGACCCTAGATTTGATTAGATCGGCCGCCTCCCTGTGATCGACCCGGACTTATCACTAGCTGCCCTAGTTAGTTTTAGTTTGGACTTATAAATATTGTTTGATAGCGGACTTAGAACGACATAAATCTCGCTTATCAAAATGGCGCCGTTGCCGGGGAGGCTATTTTCTGACTAATTTGGTGTTTCTTTTCTGTTCGAATTGATTTCTGTGAAATTTTGCCCTTATACCGATCGGTACATACCCCCACTGATCGGTTTTGCCTTGTTTTCTGACTGTTTTCTGCAAGTTTGTATGAGCAGGAGAAATTCTGCTGCCCTGCTGAACTTCGATCCTGAACCTGAAAGATTACTGCGTAGAAATCGAAGGCTGGCTGACAACGAAAGCACACAAACACCCACAATAACACCATCACCTACAATTTCACCAACATCAGCCCCACCCACATCACCAAGAAAAACCATGCCTAGACTAGCTGACGAAGCCGTGCCCTCGGCTGAGCAAGTTCCTACAGGGACTCTCCAACCGAACCTCACAGCCACAAACTTTAAAATTGACCCATCCTTCTACAACCTCATCCACAAAGAACAATTTGGTGGTGCGCTATCCGAAGACCCGGCGCGCCACATCAACCGATTTTGTGACCTTTGCCAATTGATCACCCACGAAGGGGTGACACAAGATCAACTCCGAAGGATGATGTTCGCTCATTCATTGAGGGGCAAAGCATCATCTTGGCTGGAAACCTTGCCGGTCGCAACTAGCAATACATGGGCCACCCTAGTCCTTGCTTTCTACAGGAAGTTTTTCCCGCCGGAGAGGACGGCCAACCTAAGGATTCAAATCACCGGGTTTAGACAGCGCCTCAATGAGAATCTCTACGATGCTTGGGAGAGGTTCAAAACCCTGGAGAAGCAATGCCCACATCATGGGTTTGGAGAAGGGTTCATGGCCATGACATTTTACAACGCTCTAATGCCGGACTCAAGGAGGATATTGGATTCCGCGGCAAATGGGATGTTCTATAACGTGGAAGTAGCTGAGGCTCGTGAGTTGATAGAGACTATGACTAGCCATAGTATCCAATATGGCCAATCTTCCACTACTTTGGCTGCTATAGGCACTGAAGGTCATTTCCAACAGAGTATGACAGCCCAAATCGAGGATCTTAAAGCCCAGTTGGCCGGTTTGAAGGTCAACACAGCCCCGACGATTGCTCCACCGATCGGCCCTATACCCTCACCGATCGGTGCCCTCCAACAACAATACACTCTGGACAATTTTGGGTACCCAGGGGTAGTAGAACAGGTTGCTGCTTATCAGAACTATCAGCAGCAGAACTTCAACCAGAAGTACAACAGGCCAAACCCTCAGTACCAGCATCCACCGATCGGCCAACCATCTCAACCGATCGGTCAAGTTCCATACCAGCAACAAAACAGACCTCAACCCTTCAAGCCTCCTACATTCACAGATATGAACGATTTGAGGATGATGCTGATGGGAATGCAGAAAAGCCAGGAGCACCTCATTGCTCAAGTGGCTAAAATGGACCAAGAAAAGGCGGGGGCTATTAAGAACTTGGAGATTCAGATTGCTCAACTAGCTGCCTCACAAGCTCAAAGGCAGCAAGGCCACCTCCCATCTCAGCCTAGCAAAACCACCGATCATGTCCACCATGTGAATGCCATAACATTGAGGAGTGGGACCACCTATGAGGCTGAGGACAGAGCAGTAAGTTCTGAGAAGAATGCTGAGAGGTCTGAGAAGCAGAAAAACGAAGAAAATGGCCAGAATATCACTCCCACCGATCGTCCCATCCCCTATACCGATCGGTCTGAACCTTTCAAAGCTGCTGAGAATGATGTTGAAGCTGGTTTGGGCAAGGGGAAGCAGTCAGAAGAAGCTGGGATGAAGATTAAGCTTCCCTTCCCTGGTCGTCTTAAGAAGAAACCCCCCTACGAGGAACAATTCGGTAAGTTCAAAGAGGTACTTACTAAACTTGACATCACTATTCCATTTCTAGATTTAGTTTTGCAAGTACCCTCTTATACTAAATTCCTAAAAGACATCTTAACCCGGAAAAAGACCCTCCCCAAGGTTGAGACCGTCGCTTTTACAGAAAGGTGTAGTGCACCTCGACAAAGTGACTCTCCACCTAAACTAGGTGACCCCGGTAGTTTCAGCATCCCATGTACCATAGGCGCCCTTAATATAGATAATGCCTTATGTGACCTAGGAGCTAGTGTTAGTGTCCTACCCTTATCCTTAGCTATGAAGATGGGCTTGACCCAATTCAAGAGCTCGAATATGACAGTCCAAATGGCGGATAAGACCACTTCACGACCTTTGGGTTTACTTGAGGATGTCCCGGTTAAGATGGGTGGGTTTTACATACCGGTCGATTTCGTAGTGTTAGACATACCTGAAAATGCCGACTTCCCTATCATCTTAGGGAGACCTTTTCTACACACTACAGGTGCTATAATTGATGTTGCTAAGAGGACCTTGACTTTTAAGGTGGGGGGTGAACTTCTAGTGTTTAAACCTTATGATACACCCCGCTCTCCCTTAGTTGTAAAGACCAATTCAATCATTAGAGACCAGAACCGGCCATTAAAGGACCCCACCTACCAGTTTGGAGACCTCACCTGTCAGTCTGCAGTACCCACTGATCGGCCTCACACCCTTGCCGATCGGCATCCACCCCCCACAGAGCTCCATGATCATCCCTTGCCCCAGATTGTTAGTTCTGACCTTCCCCTGTCTCCTGCTACTGTTGATGCTATGAGTTCTGCCTGTTCTGTTAATGTTATATTTCCGTCTCACATCTTTGGAGACACCTTGGAGACTTTTCAACCTTTGGATGCAGGAATTTATGACTCACGTGATTGGCGAGGCCATCCGAGATCAACCGGGCACGGAGATTCACCACTTGCCGGTCTGCCGAGTGTACTATGGCCCAACCATCCTCCTGTGGATGCTCGTGCTGTTTGGACGCCAAGAGAGGCCTGTGCTGATGACATTCCCTACACTTGATCCGAAGCTAAACAAGGTCGTGCGGGACCTAACTGAAACCAGCGCTTCCGGGAGGCAACCCGTTGTTATTTGCTTTTCGTTTTTGGAACAAACTTATTTCAGTTGTAATATTTAGACAATTTTTGGTTTCGTTTTGAGACATTTTAAGACATTTGTGAGATGAGAGCGAGAGAGACATTTTTCCTCCTGTTTTGTAATGCTACAGGTAATGACGGAGCCGTCTAGCTGATGATAGCTCGGGATGGTGAGGACCTGTTCACCATTCACCGCCTTGCTTTGAACCGGTTTGGGGGAACTCTCACTCATTCTGTAAGTCTACCCTCTCCACTTTCACTCTCACCTGCATTCCCCATTCTCCTTTAACCACCTTTGCACCGATTTTCGTCAATTGAGGACAATAACGAGTTTGGTTTGGGGGAGGGTTTTGATTGTGTGCTTCATATGTGCTTCATTCATATGTACTAGCTATAAGCAGTTGCATGATCATACGTGAAAATAAAATTTTTAGAACTGTTTATGTGTGTGTATTGGTTTGAGATGTGCAAAACGACGATGAAGATATATACACTTAGCTTAATTCATCTCAACTGTGGCCTAACTTATATGATATGACATATTGAGATTAGATTGGATTAACGAGTCTAACATGTCTAAATTGACTTGTTTGATGTGAATCTACTTTGTATCGAAATGCTTCTCAATGACGTACTGTAATTCTTAACCTGTATGCTCGTGCTTGATTCATAAGTGTGAATATTGACTCGTTGTAATTTCCGAAGGTATGCACCCTAGGTCCGCGGACCGGGCATTCACTTAAATTTGAACTCCACTAAGCCAAATTGCCTTGATTCGTCCCTTTAGATGTAGGATCCACTCTTTATTGACCACGTTTCAAAAGACTATATTGACTACCTTGGTTACAACCTTACAAATTATGAACTACATCGTAAAAACATCCTACCCAGACTGTAATGGTTGCGTATAGGAGAGTTATGTCACGAAAACGTGTCAAATGAAGAAAAGGGCCTGATTTTTGAACTTTTTGAGCTGATACCGATCGGTGTGGCCTAGTACCCCGATCGGTGAAGAGAGTATGCCGATCAGCAAGCCCCTGTTTTTGGCCTGTTTCAGTGTTACATGAATATCTGGAGAATAATTCAGCTCCACAGCAAGTTATACAGCAAGAATAGTGATCGAAAGTTGAGTTTCCAAACAATAAAGTGAAGTACTGAGATCTACTGTGAAGGTAGCAGTTCCAAAATGGTGCTATCAATACGTAAATGTGAATTCCTATTGTGGGAAGTGCAATTACCGAAGTTATGATAATGTCAAGAGATTCGAATTTTTGCCTATGATCGGTATTGGTTAATGTTATGGACGTTTGGGTCTTTTCATTAGTGGTAGCGCAACCACCAGTTTTTTTGAGCCCCACACTCCCATACGCGTTAGCACGCACCCATCTTTCACCTATTGAACATAGCCCCATTACAACCTTGTGCCCAGCATACCTTGAGAACTTTTAGTACTACGAGTATTATTTACGAACTTGGATCATGTTATTGAGTGTGCTTGTTGAGTCTCTACTTTTGAGCTCGTTTGCAAGGTCTTGCGTTATTCATGAAGAACATTGAAATTTAGGCATGTATAAGACCTGTTTTGAAGGTCGACTCTTGTGCACTTGTTCTTATCTATTTGTGAAAGCCATAGTTTGGATGAACAGAAAGCATGGGTGTCCAGAGTCGTTATCTCTTACCGTGGTCATTAAGTGTGCTTTGGTTTATGTTTACTTGAGGACAAGTAAAGGTTTGGTTTGGGGGAGTTTGATGTGCATATTTTATATGCACATTTACACACTTATTCGCCCCCATTTCAGTCTTACTTATTGCTCATTTGAGCCGATTTCATGTCATATCCCTCGCCTATGCTACTTTGGTATGTTTTGTTCCTCAATTGCAGGTTTAGGACTTCTCGGGGTGCTTTTGGATGCATTTTGGATAGTTTGAAGGGAAATATATTGAGTTCTAGATATGTGATTGAGGAGATTCAAGGTTGATAAGATAGATCTCTTTCTTAGCTTCGTAATGAGACCAAGAACGCCAAAATCCGCCAAGTAACGAAGAAATGGCGGACGTTTTAAGTTCAGTGCGCGGTGCAGGAATTTAACAGTGCCTCCGATCGGCAATGACTTCTACCGATCGACCAAGGGCCAAATGGCCTACCACCGATCGACAATGCCTAGAACGATCGGCAGAGACATCCTGGGGGCCCTTTCCACTTCTTCCTAAGCCTTGTGGACACTTCATACAAGCCCACCTATCGGTGGGAGCCCACATCTACCTTGAACTATCAAATGAAGACCTATAGAGGACAATTCAAGCCCACACCTATCATCAAGACCCATCCACCAATCGGTGGGAGCCTAGAGGGATGGTCCAACTACCTCTCTAATCCACGGGGCACGCTTTGTTGGGGAAGGGACTCGAGCTTATCGAAGCCCAAGCCACTAGGACGCGAGATCGGGCCCAAATCAGAGAAAACCTAACCCTAGACCTAAAGGAGGGTTATAAGTGGGAGAGGCAGCGGATCTCAAGAGGTATCTCTCCCTAGACGCAAGATCCCTTGTCACGGATCGAGCTTCCGCTCTAAAACACCATTTTAGATTATTGTTTTACATTTTAGTCGATTAGTTTTAAGTTTTCGTTCGTTTTTGTACTTCCGCCGATCGGGATACTCTTCTGCCGATCGACATAGCCTTGTATTCAGACCTATTTCAGGTTTCTTTGTTTCGCATTTAGTTATTTCGTTCGTTTATTGTTTCCACATCGCTTTGCTATGATGTCTTATGCTAATACAGTAGTTCATATGCTTAGATCTATCACCATGAGTAGCTAATCTGCATGCTAGGGCTAGGGTGAACTATTGTGGATCCGGGATTTGGGGGTTCCAATTAAACCGTTTATGCATCTGAACCTATGTTTGATTTAATTGTCGTTTGACTGACCTAGGACGCTAGGTTATCATTTGTTTAGTGTATTTCCCCTGAGACTGACCAAGTGATTGGGAAGATAGACCTGACACCAATCGGCATAGCCTTATACCGATCGGTAGACATATAGGATAGTGATTTCTGTGAGACCGAACCAGTTATCAGAGTCGCTAGGGGTGGTTAGGAGGCCGAACAAGCAACTTTCTGACCCTTTAGGCTGTTTAGACCTTGGCTGACCTATCCCGTTGATACATAGTGATCCCGTTTCTGCCCTAGTTTTTCCTTCATCTGATTTTCGTACCCTTTATATTGCATTTTGATTATTGTTTTCGTTTGTTATCCCTCTTTCTCAACCTCTCAAACTATTAAAACCTGTTACTTGGCAGAACTGAACTTGACCCTAGATTTGATTAGATCGACCGCCTCCCTGTGATCGACCCGGACTTATCACTAGCTGCCCTAGTTAGTTTTAGTTTGGACTTATAAATATTGTTTGATAGCGGACTTAGAACGACATAAATCTCGCTTATCAATCCTCCTTGTTTTTGCCCTAATTCAGGTTCTGATTCAGTTTTATTTCGTTTTCTGTCATTTTCGTTCATGTTTGTACGTTTCTCGACCATGAATCTTGCCATACCATCCTGTGTCTTCTTGTTTTGCTTAATATCTATCACCATGAGTAGGTAAATTCCACACTAGGGTTAGGGATAAATCGATATTGATTAGGGCAATGACTTGTTGATTAAACTGTTTTGCATAGCCTCTTTGTTTGTTTCATCGCGTTAGTTGATAGTGACGACTCTTGACTCACGCCGTAGTATAAGCCTATTGAGACCGACCAAGTAATATAGGCATAGACGACCAAACTCAAATAGGTGGTGGCTGTCGAGACCTACAAAGTAACATAGTTTACCACCCGAGACTTATACATTACCTTGACACCCATTTCCCGAGTCAACATTGATAGTCCCGTCATACCCTAGTTTCATTCTCTATTGAACTTACATTTCCTTTCATTTAGTATTTGTTAGTTATTAAGCTTGACCTTTTGTTTATCATTTAGATTTTGTTTCTCTCTAAACTCAACCCCTCAAAACTGTAAACACCGTAGAATTGAACACTAGACACCCTACATCCGTTTAAACAATAGTCCTCCCTGTGAATTCGACACCGGACTTACCACTAGCTTCATTAGCTAGTATTGTTGGCTTATAAATATTGTTTGATAGCAGTCCCGACGACAAACTGCACATCAATTATAACGAAACTATAGTATATGAATTACGAGTCATAAATGAATTGCATAATATAAAATTATAGGAATTTAGAATTAACCTTTGATCCTAGCAAATTAGGCCTATGAACAATATCGAAATCGATATTCTCCTAATTGTTGCACCCAAGATGTTCCGAGATATGCCTTGCTTGTGCTAGAATTTTTAGAGAAAAGTTACTGCTTATTTTTCTTTATGTGTGATGATGAATGATAGAGAGAATTAGAGAGAAAAATCCGAATTTTTCTTTTTGTTCCTCTTGCTCTATACGGCCGAATGGTAGGAGTAGTAGGAGGAGTCTCTCCTCTTTTTACTCCTCTTGTTATTAGGGTTTTTGACCTAGTTACCATGAGAGAATAATAGGAGATCTTTTTCCCTTATTTTTATCTCCTATTAACCGAAAAAATAAGAGAAGAAAAGACTATTTTTTTCTTTCCTTTTTCGGTTATATTAGCATGTAATATAATATATACGACAACTATAAATATCCGTATATTTATAATATGCTAATTAAATATAACATATTATGTTTAATTACGAATTAACATTTTAATTCGTTTAAGCTTATATTATATACATTGAATAAATACAACGGTTTATATTCAATTACGAATTACATTTAATTCGTCTCAGCTAATATTATCTAATCGTTATTAAATAATCGTATCATCATTGCATTGACTAACCTTTTAGTCATATACATCGACTAACCTTTTAGTCATATAATAAGGCATCAATATGATTATATTATTCATATAATCACATCTCTCAGACACATCCTTTAGGTGTGACTTTTAGGGACCAGTTGATCACCGCCATTAAAATGACAATAACGTCAAACTTCTAGCAAGCCAACCGTTATTGATAAACGTTAATCAACTGATAAGAATACTAAATATACCCTGTGAACCTATAAGAGATTTATTCATGTTATCACACTAACTGTGGAGGACACTATCTCCAACAGAAGCATCTTGGCAGAGTAGCCTTGAGCAAGAAGCAACCAGAGTAGGTTGGGGAAGTCTCTTAGCGGAATAGCTTTGAGCACAAGTCTTATTTCGGAGTAGCTTTAAGGAAACAGCAACCGGAGTAGGTTTGGGAGTTGTTTTATTATTCGGGGTCTTATGTTGTATGAGTTTACTTATAAGATGTCTAATAAAATAGCGTTCGATTTAGGGCCCGGAGTAGTGACCGAATCAATTTAAAAAAACATTTTTGAGTTTTGCCTATTTACGTTTTTATAATTCCGCTGCACTCTGAATTCAGTGTTGATTCCACTATGACATCTGCTTTTTGAATCGTTGTTGAATACATCTAAATATCTAGTTCTAAGTATCATTTTCTCCTTTCATCTAAGATTTGTATAAGTGATCAAAGAGTTTTAAAAGAAGCTTTTAAATTAAGCTTAATTTTTTTAAATAGACACCTTATTCACCACCTCCCCCTCTTAGGTGTTCTCGCCCTTGACTCTTCACGTTCTTCATTAACACCGTCATAGGTGTAGCAATCTTTGAAAGTTCCTCCACGAACCTCCCATAATAACGCGCTAAACGCGCTAAACGCCTTACCTCAGCCACATTTTTCGGTGCTTCCCAGTTAGACACTTCTTCAATCTTAAAAGGATCTACCACCACCCCCTTCCTTAGATAATATATGACCAAAAAACGCTACTTTCTCCAGCCAAAACACACACTTAGACAACCTAGCATACAACTGATTGTCCCTCAAAGTTTGCAACACAATCCTTAGATGCTCTGAATGCTCCTCTTTAGTCATAGAATAGACTAAGATATCGTCGGGGAAAACGATCACGAACGTGTACATATATGGACAGAAGATCCGAATCATAAGATACATGAATACCGTTGGTGCATTGCTCAACCCAAACGGTATCACCACATACCCATAATACCCATATCTCGAACGAAACACCGTCTTTTAAATGTCACCATCCTTTATCCTAAGCTAATAATAACCGACCTCAAATCTATCTTCAAGATCACTCCGGCTCCACTCAAATAGTCGAACAAATTGTCAATCCTAGGTAATGGATACCTATTCTTCATTGTCACATGGTTCAGTTCACGGTAATTAATGCATAAGTGTAAACTACCATCTTTCTTCTTAAAAAACAACATCGGTGTACTTCACGGCGATACTCTACGTCTAATGTATCCCTTGTCCAACAACTCATTTAACTACATCTTCAATTCTTCAAGCTCTTACGCTCTCATGCGATACGGGGTGTTTGAATTTGGTCTTGTACCCGGCTTCAACTCCAAACTGAAATCAATGTCCCTCTTAGGAGGTAATGTAACACCCGCAAATGTACCCTATTTTTATATTAAAAAGATTATACGGATACTTTTCAGCAAAATTTAGATTTAGTCTAGAATTTAATTTCCCGTGTCTAATTTAGCAAATCCGAGTTCGTATTCGGACTTTACTCGAAATTCCGTGTGAGTTATGGCTTAAGGCGCTTTTGGGCTTTTTCCATGTTTTTCCACTTACTCACCTTATATCCCCTTATACCTAAACTCCCTCAGTCTTCCACTTACTCCTTCTTCCTCAACAAGTGACCACCATAACCCTAAGTCCATTCTTGATCAAGCTTAAGATCATCGCTACTCCTTCGTTCCTTACTCAAATCCGCTAATTTTTGTCATAATCTTCTCCTCTCATCGTCCTCTATCTTAATTGGTAATAAATTACCGTCTTTCTCACGTTTCATTTTATCCGTCTTTGTCAAAGGAGAATTATATTCATCTTTGTTGTCTAATTGTAGGTGGAGACTTTCAAGACCTCGACAAAGACTACTATTTAGTAGAGGAGGACCTTGACGAGGATTGCAGACGCGAAAAGGTAACGGTGAAGGGTTACTCGATATCATTACATGTTTTAATGTGTTTTTGATGTTAGTAATTGTATTTAGAATAGGATTAGTATTCATAGAAATTGTGTTTGTTGATGATGGTTATTGTTTGTTGACAATTGTTAATGTTAGTTGATGATAGTTGATATGTGTTGATGATTATGGATGATTCTTAGTGATGTTTGATGATTTTCGTGTACATGTGGTCCCAGCCGGCCAGCTGACCGGCTGGGAAGTGGCTGATGTTTTATTGATGTTACGTGAAAATTTTGTTATAAAGTAAGTCTCAGCCAGCCGACCGGCAGCCAGTCGGCCGACCGGATGAGATACATCATATATTTATTTCATTTTCTCAAGTTACATATGGTCCTGCCGGGTAGCCGGCAGCCGGTCCACTTGACTGGCTGGATCTCGCTGTATTTTCAATTGTTTTCATTTGTTACCAAAACGCCAGCCGGGTAGCCGGCAGTCGGTCACTCTGACCGGCTGGCACACGCTGCCGTTCTTCTTCTAATTCTTTTCTTATAATTTCATTTATCATAGTTCGCATGATTCGTTTATCGTCTAAATTTACATAATAGCTTTAAATATTGATGTTTAGAATATATGATATTCTATTCGCTTGTATCGCATGTTTTGTGACAGTTTTTGATACATCCCACTTTGTGTCGGTTTTACATATGTTATGGTTGAGCACTAATTGTGAAGTGCTTTGAACTCTCATTCCCTGGCTACCTCGTCGCTCGCAAGGCTAGAATGTTGGAAACAGGAGATGTATCCTTAATGCTTAATTGCATGTTTTAGTGGGCATATGATGACGTTCTTGGGAGGCGAACGCTTTGCGTTGATCGACCCGGCCATCAAATGTTTTATACTTGCGAGGTGGTGTCATTGCATGTAGCGTACCGCTTGTTTATGATGCTTGTACCCTTTCCGCCTCTTTCGTGAAGTTTGACCGAATTTGGGGTACTCGGCTCCAATGGTTGACTGAGTCTTGGAAGCGAAATGTTTATCGCATGTCGAATCGGAAAATGTTATTTCGAGAGTCTAGCCAGGTTTAGACTAGGATCGGATATTTATATCGTCGTTGACAAGGAGGAATTGAGTCTACATATACGAAATGTTAATCGTGTATGCGTTCAGGGAAATGTTTATCCACTGGATGCGATTTTAATCATAATGGCTATGTACATTATGCTAGTGCGTGTCATTTAGCGTGAGAGATGTTTGTCAACGTATTCGTACGTTAGGATGGATGATTATATGTTGATTATTTGTGAACGTTGGATGACTTGGCGTGGTTAATATGTCGAGTCTCAATTGTAACACCCGCAAATGTACCCTAATTTTTATATTAAAAATATTTTACAGATACTTTTCAGCGAAATTTAGTTTTAGTTTAGAATTAAATTTCCCGTGTCGAATTTAGAATTTCCGAGTTCGTATTTGGATTTTATGCGAGATTTCAAGTGAATCACGTCTTAAGACGTCATTGACTTTTCCTTGACTGTTTCCTCTTACTCTTCATATACTCCCTCATAACCTAATTTCCCTCACAACTCAACATCTTCTTTCTTCCTCACTAAGAAATCAACCAAAACCTTGCCTCCATTTTTTATCCGTCTGATAATCGTCATAACGTTTTCGTTTCTCGCTCAAATTCATGTAAGTTCGTCTTATTCCTTACCTCTCATGTGACAACCCTCGCGAATGCGGAAATATAAAACATACAAGCATGTTAATTATATAGCGGAAAATACGGTATTTTAAAAACCTTTATACATGCAAGATAGAAAAATACGAGGAGTGTCAAAATATTGCAAACTAAATAAAAATACACAAGAGACGTAGTCTCTCAAAGTGTTAACAAAGACAAAGTAATTAGCAACTAGCTAAACAACGTCTAGAGGTGTTTCATCCAGGGACAACGCCCGCTAGCTCACACCCGAACCCAAAATAGCATAAGCAAAAAGCCATCCATGCACGCAACCTGTTTATTCATGAAAAACATGAACGCCACAATCTGTGGGGAGTAACTCCGGGTTCTCCCAGCCATATCAGATTAAACGTACATATAAGGAAATACAAAAGTAAAATCATGCATATATAGATATACATGTGAGATACGATAAGAATAGATAGGCAATTCGATAAATAATGATGTACGTTTGTATTTCCTTTTATGTACGTTTAATGTGATATGGCTTGGAGAACCCTGAGTTACTCCCCACTGACTGTGGCGTTCATGTTTTTCATGGATGAACAGGTTGCTTGATTGGATGTCTTTTTGCTTGTGGTATTTTGGGTTCGGGTGTGACCTAGCGGGCGTGGTCCCTGGATTGAAACACCTCTAGACGATTTTAGCTAGTTTCTAATAACTTTGTCGTTGGATAACATTTTGAGAGACTTCGTCTCTTTGTTGTATATCATACTTTAGTTTATAATGTTTGACACTCCTCGTATTTTCTATTTGCATGTAAAAAGGTTTTTAAAATACCGTATTTTTCGCTAATTAAATCACATGCTTGTATGTTTTATTTCCGCATTCGCGAGGGTTGTCACATCAATATTATCAAGTATATGCCGCTACCGGTGAGATGCAAGCCCTAGTGAGTATATAGTTTCCTAAGGGTGTCTTCCCCGAGTCTATCTATAATATGATGGTTACGGTTTTTTACTTCATGTGCCTACATCTTAAATATTGGAAATGCCTATTTATCCTTCTCGTAATTCACATATATATTTATATATGTATGGTTCAATTTATGTATACCCGGAGTTACTTTCCACTGATTGTGGTGTTCATGTTTTCATGGATGAACATGTTGCTTGGATGGATTTTGCTTGTTGTTTTTGGGTTCGGGTGTGAGCTAGAGGGCGTTCGCCTTGACGATTCACCCCTAGATGTTTCTTAGCTAGTTTGCTAATAACTTTATGTTTGATCACGTTTTGAGAGACTACGTCTGTTTGTAGTATATTCTACTTTAGTTCTATTTATTTGACATTCCTCGTACTTTTATTTTGGCATGTAAAAAGGTTTTAAAAATACCGTATTATCCGCTATATAAATCGCATGCTTGTTATGTTTTATTTCCGCTATCGCGAGGGTTGTCACAGTTGGTATCAGAGCCTATGACGCTCCCGACGCACACATGTGAACCCTAAACTTAAATTACTTGACCTTGAAATAAGAAATGAGAGATGGGTAGAAATTAAGGACTTTACTTGGTAGTCTCGTTGTTTATGCTAAGTGTTAGGATTAACTTGTTTTGTTTTTGTTTCTTATGAAGATGGTTAGACCTCGACTAGTAGAGAATGTTATTCTAGAAGCTCTTACTCAAGTGTTAAAGAATCAACAAGATGCGGCTAATGGTCACGCCGACGAAGTTCCTCCTCGTAGAGAAGACCATAAACAAAGAGACTATGCTTCGGTGGCTAGCCAAATTGCTAGGAGCAAGATCACGCCGTATGGTGCAGAACCGGACCCTACCGAGCTTTCGGAGAGGTTTCGGGAGATGGAAAAGCAATTCGATTTGTACCAGGTCCGTGATGAGGGCAGGGTGAGGATTGCTAAGCACTTCCTTGTAAGGGAAGCCGACAATTGGTGGGCGATTACTAATGCCACCGCTACTCTTGAAGCCGATTTAAATTGGGATTGTTTCAAGGCTCTTGTTGAAAGCCGATTTTATCCCAAGGAGCTCAAGCGACAAAGGCTCCAGGAATTCATTGATTTCAAGCAAGGTGACTTGACGGCTCAAGACTTCACCACTCAATTCAACAAGCTTGCTCATTTTGCACCAAGGCTCATCAAGGATGATGAAGACCCAGCTTTTTACTACCGTAATAAGCTTAGTGCTTTGCTCCAAAGCAAAGTAAGGAGGAATTCCACCTCTTTTGGAGAGTTGTATGATGATGCCCTTTGGGCCGAGAACTCCATGAAGGCCATCAAGGATGAAGCTATGATGAAGAGTCCCTCTTCTTATTTCTCGCTTAGGCCAAATTTCTATGGAAAAAGGACGTTTACTCCTTCGTCTTCCAATGCCTATGCCAACAAGAGGAGATTCAACCCTCCTCCAAATACAAATCCAAGGACTCCTTTCATTCCCCGAGCTAATTCTAACGTGGCTCATACACCTTATGCTCCCCCTCAAGCTCAAGCTCAAGGTCGCTTTTGTAACCGTTGTAGACTTCCACGCCACCCCGGTGAAGGATGCGTCAACCGACCTTATGTTTACTTCTTTTGCCAGACGAGTGGTCACCGTTATGATGATTGCCCCGATCGGAAGTTGCCCCCTCCAATTGCCAAACCCAAGGGATCTATCTTCGTTCTAAGCCGAGCCAAAGCCGATCCTCATCCGGAGATAATTACGGGTATGTTCTCAATCTGAGAGCGACCGTGTCTTACTCTATTTGATACCGGTGCTTTTATGTCCTATGTGTCTTCAACTTATGTTGATAAATTATCTATCGAGCCTACTTCTAGTAAGGATACTCCCATATCCTTACCATCTGGAGAAATTATCTCTTGTTCTACTCTTTACCCTAATGTTCCAATCTCTATTGCGGGTACTATCTTTCTCGCTAATCTCCTTAAGTTTCCTCTAGGAGAGTTCGATGTAATTCTAGGTATTGATTGGTTTGCGTTATACCATGCTAGATTTGAGTGTAGAGATCAAAAGATTTATTTAAAGACTCCTCTAGGAGTTAGAATAACCCATAACAGATCTCATTCTCGAGTGGGTGTGTCTTTGATTTCCGCATTGAAGTTGGTGAGGATGGTAAGAAAGGGTCACCAAGCGTTCTTGTGTATTGTGACTTCTACAACTACCTCCTTACCAAAGATTGAAGATGTACCTATAGTTCGTGATTATGTTGATGTATTCCCCGAAGACTGGCCCGAGATCCCTCCCGAGCGTGATGTTGAGTTTTCCATTGATCTTGTACCTGGATCCGGACCCATAGCAAAAGCTCCTTACCGTATGGCTCCAACCGAGTTGAAAGAGTTAATGAAGCAACTTGATGATATGATTCAAAAAGGTTTCATTCGACCGACTGCCTCGTCTTGGGGTGCTCCTGTTCTCATTGTGAAAAAGAATGAGACTTTGTATTGACTACTGACCGGGTTATGTCGCAGTCCCGATACAAAAATAATTAACCCAAACTAGGCTAACAACAAATTAATGGAATTAGGGAAGTAAGGGGTCGATCCTCATGGAGTACGTGTTAACTATGAATTGCTATGGAGTGATTTTCATTTAAGTTCGATTCATTTGGGGTGATTATCTAAACTACTAACATGAATTAAAATGACAACTATACAATGACGATATTTAAATGACAAGTATGGAAATTGCGATAAAAATAAATCTAATCTAATTGATGACGATAATAAAATCCAAGATAAAATGAACTAATCTACTTGACAGAAAGGAAAGTGACAATAATTAAATCTAACTAAGAACGATAATTAAAATAACAATATTGAAAAGCTACCTAACTAAACTAATAAACTAGCAAATGGCAATAAAATAAACTATCTAAGAACGGTAATAAAATGACGGTAAAATAAACTAACTAAACAACAATAAAATAAACTATCTAATCAAATTGATATAGAGAATTAGAAATTCATGTCAAATGATTTTAAAGCTTTATTGATACCAACATTAGAATTACTACGATTGTCTAAGCCTTGTAGCGGTATATTCCTCTCGGATTCGTACCGACTTTTTAATGGGTCCTAACGTTCTCTTAGCCTCGTTAGGTTACTAAACCCCTATTGGTAGTCCTAATTCCCATCCCAACTCTCGTTTCTATGATGGAAATTCGCTAATACAAACAATTGTTTATGGCCACTAAACAAAGTTATAGAAATTGACACGACCAAAGGAAGAAACAAACTAGGTGGTTCTATTGGTATCGATTCTTCTTTTAATTCATTTTAACTAGCAAATCATTTCAATATTTCAACTTTATTTATTGTATTTACATAATGATAATCTTACACTTTACTAAATTTAGTTTATGTGTGATAAGTGATATTTTGTATGGTTTTATCCCCCGTTTTAGCTTGATTTCTATACGATTTATGCACTTTGTTAAGTGACTAACGAGCTAATATTGCTATTCTAGTTGTTTTGCGTGTTTTGTCTCGTTTTATAGGAAATGAAGCGGTTTTGCTATATTTTCCTACTTTATGGAGCATAGACACTAGAGTACGAGTTTATGAGGAACCGATGATAGCCATTTCACGATTTGATTACGATTCCGCTACATCCTTCCTCAAGTGGATTTATCTTGGACTTTGGCTTTGAACTTCAAAAGGAAACATCAACCCAAGTCAAAGGAAGACTAGCCCAAGCCCAATTACGTATTGCATTGACCAAAACCAAGGCATAGGATTCCGTGCCCAAGGATGAAATTGGAAGACGGAAAAGTCCATCTTGCACACTTACCCGATCGGATTTCCACTTACCCGATCGGGTATGTTTGCTGCTTAGACGTTTCTTGGCTCTTCTTCTACCAAGCTTAAATGAGTGATTAAATGTTTTGTCTAGGGGATGCATTTTGACACATTTGACCAACCTCTCTTTAATGCAAGACTTAATGGAGCTTTATTAGGTTGTCGAGGGGATGAATCTGGACACATTTGAGCAACCTCTCAACCCTATAAATAGCCTAGCCTCCACACACAACATCACACACTTTTCTACACAACATCTCTTCTCTTCTTACATTTTCTCTTTAGTTTAGTCTTTCTAGTTTAGATCATTTTCATCTTTTGTCTTTAGTTCTTAGTTTATTTCTGTCCTTTCCATATCAAAACTTTAGTTTAGATCAATAAGAATTTCATCCTTGTAATCTCCTTTGTGTGGTTCAAGCGTTGTAATTGGTGGATCGTTTAGTATGTGCAAGGATTTTCTATTATTGTTATCATTATCGTCATTGATCGTCATATAGGTATTTCTGTTTTATCCCTTGTTTAATGTCCTTTATTGTTTTCTATTTGATTGTTATTTTCCATACATATTGTCTTAGATTCATTTAATGTTGTTATAATCATAATTTCATTTCTTAGATTGTCAATTAGCGTCGTTATTATCGCCTTATAAAGAGTCTAAATTATTGTCAAAAACCAACTAAATATGTCTGTCCTAGTTTTCATTGTTGATATCATCTTAGATTTAAACTTTGTCATGAGTAAGTAGTCACCTTTCTAGGGTGTAGGGTAGCCATGTTAGATTGATTAAAAAATGATAATTGGATAAAGAAATTATGCCTTTAAAACGTTGTGTCTATGCATGTTTGGATTGTAACGATAGTTAACGACTTCTGGCCGGAAATCATCGATTAAAATGGAATTCTTTTCCAAGGTAGACATACGAGAATTGAATAGACAAAGCATGACATGGTAGATTAAGACCTAGTAAATCGCCCAAAGGCCTGCTAAACCATCTGATCTATGATCGTAATGAACACATCATTCATACGAACTCACAATGAATTATTTGCATGTTCCAAATCCAATTTCATCAATATATCAATCTACATGTGTGAACCTGCTTCCCTAGATGCTTTTCATCACTTGTTTTATTGTTTTCATTTCCATTTGCTTTTATTTCATTTTCGTTTATGCCTTGTAGTAGTTTAGAAACAAAATTCCCAAAACCCAGATTTTCGTTAAATAAAACCCAATTGCGAGACATTTCACATCTTATAGGAAACACCATCTCCTTGAGGATCGACCCCTACTTCCCTAATTACATTAATTTGTTATTAGCCTAGTCTGGGTAAATTATCTTTGTATCGGGATCGCGACAAGCACGATCAAATTTTGGCGCCGTTGCCGGGGAGCACGGTTTAGTTTTCCTTTTCTTGGCTTTGTGCTTTGGAAGAGTACTATCTTGTTCTTACTTCTTTTTCTTATAAAATTCAGAAACTTTCAACAAAACAACAAGTCCAATTCAAGTCCTTTGTGCTTTCATTTGTGTGTGTGTCTTACAAGCAATAAAACCTACATAAATCTCTACTTTCCTGAGTATTTACATTGCAATTGGTATCAGAGCTAGGATTAACATAAGTTCCATCTTATGTTAGTCTTGTGTTGCTTTTATTAAATTCTACAACCTGTTTTTCTAAGTTGATGCAATTATGAAATTTTAATGGCTAAACCAGTAGCCAAGGTTGTTATCCCTTATATTCCATGTCCAAGAATGGTGCCTAGTTATGTTGACTCCATTCCCAAGTCCTTGGAAGATGCCAAGAAGAAGCTAGAGGCATTAACAAGAGCATCTACAGTTGAAAAGGGCAGCAAAGTTGCAGCAGCTATATATGGAGTTCAGAACCATACTAAACCATCACACTTACTTCAAAATGAACTCAAACAGATGCCTGCTGGATGTTGGGACTCATATCCTGCCCGTGAAGGCATAGGTAAAGCCTCATTACTTCCTATCTTTGATGGTAGTGACAGTAGAACATTTGTGTCTTGGTTGTATGAAGTCAAATGTTATTTTAAGGACAATTTCTTTTCTGATGCTAGGAAGTGTGAAATGGTTGTGCCATGTTTAAAGGACTTTTCTTTGTTGTTGTATAATACTCTTAACCTTTCAAGAAAAATGGAAGGGAAAAGTAGGATAAAGTCTTGGATTAAACTTGATTCATATTTAAGATCCAAATTTCTTCCTTCTTCTGTCATGAATGATTTATGGACTGAACTTAAAGTCCTTAAGCAAAACTCATTTTGTGTTTGTTAATATGCCAAGTTGTTCGAGGAATTACATTTTATTTGTGATATGAATGTTGAGATTGTCCAAAAGGGAGTCAGATTTTTCCATGGGTTAAAATCTGAAATTTCAAAACACATGGATTTGGAAATGGAATATACATTCGATGAAATGTATGAATTGGCTGTGTGTGTGGAGGGGACGATAGTCAACACCAGGGAGGATAAGGATTTGGTATGCAAAAACAGTTTAGCATCTGTGGAGGTTGTTTTGGATGTAAATGGTGAAAATCATATTCTTAAGAAGCCTTGTATTGATGCTATGGTGGAGGACAATGTGTGTGTTGAACCTGAAATCCTAACAAATTTTGTTGTAAGTGTATGTGATATCCTTACACCCCCAAAGGAAGAGGAATCACCCCACACACAATCTACACAAGTCTTTGTTGAAGAGAAAAGGCAAGAGGCTGAAATTAGTGTTTGCTCAAGCATTTACTTGAGTCCATTAGAGCAGTCCATAAACAAGAAGTTGCAGCAACCTCTAAGCCTTAAGAGGGATGATTTCTTAAGCTCCTTTGAAGAAGAGATTTATGGGGATTGTAGTAAGGGTGAAGCAACACGAGGTACTTGTTCTGTTTCATGCTCAAAGGTACAAAATCACACCTATTGCATTCCATGCTATAAGAAGTTCAAAACCAAAATCTTGGAAAGTGTTTGCTGTCATTTGGGTGTAGAAATTTATGCATATGGGCTGCCTGTGCTTGGTAATGAGAGTATGGAGTGCACGCAAGGATCTCTCAAGCCTGAACTGTGTATACTTCTAGTGCCTAGGCACTTTGTTTTGATATTTGATCCCGGAAGAGAACAATTGAGGCTAAGATTATTGGAGATTATTGGAGATAGAGCATGTATGAGAAATCTGAAAATTTTGCCTTCACTACAAAATTTGAGGACAAATTTTTTTCAACCAAGGGAGTTTGCAACAAAAATTGTTGCATTGTGACTCATTTTGCCCTAATAGAACAGTCCATGGGACTGTCTAAGTAAGCTCCTCAATTGAATGCAATTCTAAGCAAAATCACCTAACCAATCTGATAGTCTCCAACTGTTTCAGCATTTCAGGCCTAAGTTCAACTGACAATATCAAGAGCTATACTTGGTAACTTTTTGTATTCTGTATATTGTTAGAATCTTGAAGATTTCTAATTTCATATGGAGTTGGAATCATGAAGGTTCAATGAGTATAGTTTTCACAATCAGCCTTCAAAGACTTGCATACATGAGTCATCTCGTTTTCTGACAAAATGACCTGTCAGCACTCAAGGATGAATAAATCAACATTGGCTGGATATTTTTGGTTGACTCCTTTTGGATATGAAAGCTAACTTCATTAGCTTTCATTTGCGTCATCATGGACATTTTTACTCAACCTTATGAAGGGGATATGATTTTTTGAAGTTCATGCTGATGTACAGGAAAACTGCAGGATATTCAGAATTGACCTGTTGTCACTCAAAGGCTTATAACAGAAGTTCCATGAACTGTTTTTGCATGATTCCAAATGCATAAGGAATATAACTCATATAGCTTCAATTTGGCTACTCATGAGACTCCTAATTCTATCTGTGCTGGAAACTACATGCTCTTCAAGATGCCCCTGAATGCTGAACTTTTACAGCACATGCTATCAGTGACCTATTTGTACTCAAACCTCAATATCTAAAGTTCCAGATATAATTTGGGTCTGATTCTTTGTGACATGAAAGCTTACATCTCTATCTTCAAAATGAGATATCATTAGGATCAAGATTCATCCTAAGCTAAGAGTTATGAAGCCTAAAAGACAAGTCTGATTTCAGGAATGCTTCTGAAAGTCTGTTTGGCAGCAGCTGGCATCAAGTTCATTTCTGTCTTTCCAAATGCTTTGAGTGGCACGTCCAAAGGTTTCTATTGATCCTAAAAGAGTCCTTATGTTATTAAAAGAAGAAATCCAAGCTTTGTTTCAGTTTAATAGGACTTGTGCCTTAGAGAAAATGCAAGAAACAAGTTCTGAACATAGAAAGCGACAGTTAGTGGTCCTTCCTTGGACTGTTGTTCCTTTGCAGCTGTGCATTGTTATGAGCCCCGACATGGACTGAATTCTAGTCACATTTCTGAGTCCTTTCATGCCAAGACCACACCTACTCACAGCACATGGCAACAAGAACAAGACCAACCATCTTATTACTTTATAATTTATGCTTTATGCTTTTGTTTTCTAGCTTTTGTTATTCAATTTGTGTAAGCAGTTGTAGCTGTTTATTGTACTCTTTTGTTAGCTAATATTGGCCCTTAGATGAGCTTGAACGGTTGAGATGCAAACCCTTGGCCTATATAACCCAAGCTACCTATTGTAAGCAAGGCGATTTCATGAATGAATTAAAATTTGAAACCTTGTTTCCAATTTCTAAACTCATGGTTTTGTGCTTGAGTCCCTTCTTTGCTTAGTGCTAGAAGAGTGTTGTTTGAGTCTTTGCTGAGTTGCTGGAGTCATTCATCACAACCTCTATCCATTGGCTTTGTGCTTTGGAAGAGTACTATCTTGTTCTACTTCTTTTTCTTATAAAATTCAGAAACTTTCAACACAACAACAAGTCCAATTCAAGTCCTTTGTGTCTTCATTTGTGTGTGTGTCTTACAAGCAATAAAACCTACATAAATCTCTACTTTCCTGAGTATTTACACCTGCATCATAAGCAGTACCATACCCCCCTTCGGGCCAAGTATAGAAAGACGGGTGGGGGCCCTCAGGTCTAATCACACCTTGCCTAGCAAAGTGATCATAAATGGGGTGCAGAGCAAGCTGCTGGTCGGACTGGACTCTATCAATGGACATGGTCAGGGCTTGAAACATGGCGCTCACGTCGCCCGTAGCATGGGTCGACTGAGAGGATGATCCTACCTCAGGGCGGTGGGATCTAATCTGGACAGGGGGGTCATTGGGGGTAATATCCCCAACAGGTAGAAAATAAGTGGGACGGGGTACGATGGCCTCACCCTCCTGAAGCTCAGGACGCTGCCTAAGCAATGGAATCTGGTTTACCTCAGCGGTCAACTTGACCGAATCACGGCCAGCTATCCTCCAGATCATATGGGGGTGAGAGACACGAAACCAATTAAGCTGAACAAAATAATCATAATCCAACCCATTTCCCAACTCGGTGGGAGGTGTAGTCAATGCTTGGAGGTCAGTGGTGGCTTGGTTAAAACCACAAACTCGCGTAGCTAGGTCAGTGATAAGGCCTCCATAAACAATGCCAGTGTTCTTTGGATTAGTAGCTTTAGTTAATTGAACAGCAAAATAGTAATGAATGCTAATCGACCATGGTTCATCACCATTGACATTCAAGAACCCTCCTAAAATATCTAACTCTACCCGTCTCACCAAATGTGGCTCAACACGGCCCAAGAAGGTCCATCCCATGACTCTTTGCCAGATTCTAATGCCGGGATGATTGATGTGTTGGTGTGGGACATGGTCCCAACGAGAGACAGGATAAGTAGAAATGGTGTTCCAAACATGGCTAATATCAAAGCCTTCGGGAGCTGAAGTAACAGTGTCCTGTGGATGAGACCGAATTGGTCAGCAAAGGTCTCTAAGTTCATACTATAGTCATCGTTGAATAATCGAAACCGAAATTGAGGCATAGAGTTTCTATTCCTAGATCTTTGCAATTCAAATGAACTCAAGAATTCAAGGGTCAATTGAGGGTAGGTCTTATAACTAAAGTTCATACTAGAAGTCATCTCTAGACCCCTAAATAATGCCTTGACATGCTCATAAAGTTTCATGTGTCTTAAAGAAGAAACATCAAGGAATTTGGTAGCTCTCATACCCTTGCTTTTGATGATACACAAATTTCGCCATTGGTTGTTCGAGCTAAACTCCACATCCGGAAAATCGGGATCATGCATAGCACCTTGTCCTTCTTGACTCCCGGTTTGATCATCGGCTTCTAGCATTTCTATGTCCTCTTCATGGGCTCTACTACTTTCTCCTTGGTTGGTGGTTCTTGCCCTCTTTGATCTGCTTATTGTAGGTGCCATTTGCTACAAGAAACTAGTATTACAACACTTCATTATAAACACAAATTGATAGCATAAGTGTTATAATACTAAGCTTTTAAGCACAAATCCAAGCATAATGACCTTAGTGAAACACTATCATGCTACTTTTCAGCACAAATTGATGTTTTTAAGCATAACAATATTTCACTAAGATTTTGAGCAACATTACACTTGAATCATGAGTTTTGGGCACTACTTAAAGGTACTAATGCTAATTTAACACAATAAGAGCATAAGTTAAAATTATAGAGCATGAATTCAAGCATTATACTACCATTTAAGCATGAGGTTTTTTAGCATAAAGTAGAGATGAGTATCCTAATTGGCATATGAGCATTCAAATCATAGTAAGCATGCTAATTAATCACTATCATCCACTCTATATCATGTAAAAAGCATTAGAAATCCAATTTAAACAAGTTTTTCAAGTAAAATCAATAACCCCCAAATTTGGGTTCGGGTTTGTTCATGTTAGATTTCTGAAAAATAGAGAGATTGAAGTAACTAAAGTAGAATTAACTTACTTGATAATGCTTAGATGTTGCCTTGGATGAACTATGGTGACAAATTTTGCAAGAAATGACTAAGAAATGAAGGTTTTTGGAAATTTTGAGCTTTGAATATGGAGGATACGGGATAGTAGCAGCAAGCAAAGGGTAGCAAGTTGGTTTTATAGAAGAAAATAGAACAATACTCAAAACAGACAACTTACCCGATCTGGTATACCCGAATCCGATCGGGGAAGTGTGCTGATCCGGATTTTGTTCCTTTTTTCTTTGTTACTTGCTCTTACCTTTTGGCTATGGCCTTGAATCATACTTACTAACCTTAATGGTCTTGGCAACATGGGCCAAGGGTAGCTGATAAGTGAATATTTGTATGGTTTTAACCCCCATTTTAGCTCGGTTTTGTATGTCATTTGTGCTTTGTTAAGCCACTTTATGAGCTAATATCGTCTTCTAGGCGAATTCCTATGTTCTAACCTGTTTTGTAGGGAAAGTGACGTTTCTACGCCCTTTTTCTATATTCCCGAGCATTTGCCTATAAACCCGACGATTTGAAGAAGGAAGCTTGACCTAGTGAAAGGCATTTCAAGAAGGTTCACTAATTCAAAAGATAGAAGAAGCAAAGACAGTTTCGTAGTTGTTGGAAGATCAATCAGATAGGCGAAAGAAATCATCCCTTTACATCAAACCCTATCAGCAAACCCGATTGAAGAGGTCAAGGGGGATGATGGAAGTCAAGTCAAAGCAAAGGGAGATGAAACGTTAGTCAAAAGGACCTGGATGACAACTTACCCGATCGGGTAAATGTGTACCCGATCGGGGATGTTCGCTGCTCCGCACAAATTGCTTCAACTTCCTATTTTTGTCCTATATGTTCAATGCTCGACCCCTTCCCCACGAAACCCTAATGTTATATAAAGAGAGCTCCAGCCCCTCTTCTCATCATTAATTACACACACAACATCTCTTCTCTTCTTACATTTTCTCTTTAGTTTAGTCTTTCTAGTTTAGATCATTTTCTTCTTTTGTCTTTAGTTCTTAGTTTATTTCTGTCCATTTCACATCAAAACCATAGTTTAGATCAATAAGAATTTCATCTTTGTAATCTACTTTGTTGGGTACAAGTGTTGTAATTCAAGGAACGATTATTCTATGCAAGGGATTTCTATTATTGTTATCGCTTTCGTTCATGATCGTCACCTAGGTATTCCCACTATATCCTTTGTTTAATGTCCTTTATTGTTTTCCAATTGATTGTTACTTTCCATACATATTGTCTTAGATTCGTTTTAGTGTTGTTATAATCGTCAATTCATTTCCTAGATTATCAATTAGCGTCGTTATTATCGCCATATAAAAAGTCAAAATCAAATAAACATGTCTATCCTAGTTTTCATTGTTAATATCATCTTAGATTTAGACATTGTCATGAGTGAGTAGTCACCTTTCTAGGGTGTAGGGTAGCCATGTTAGATTGATTAAAAGATGATAATTGGATAAAGAAATTGTGCCATTAAAACATTGTGTCTATGCATGTTTGGACTATAATGATAGTTAATGACTTCTGGCCGGAAATCATCGACTAAAATGGAATTCTTTTCCAAGGTAGAGATACGCGAATTGAATAGACAAAGCATGACATGGTGGATTAAGACCTAGTAAATCGCCTAAAAGCCTGCTAGACCATCTGATCTATGATTGTAATGAATACATCATTCTTACAAACTCACAATGAATTATTTGCATGTTCCAAATCCAATTTCATCAATATGTCAATCTACATGTGTGAACCTACTTCCCTAGATGCATTTCATTACTTGCTTTGTTGTTTTCATTTGTTTTTATTTTTTTTTCATTTATGCTTTATATTAGTTTAGATATCAAAACTCCAAAACCCAGAAACTCGTTAGATAAAACCCAATTGCGAGACACTTCACATTCTATAGGAAACACCATCTCCCTGAGGATCGACCCCTACTTCCCTAATTACATTAATTTTTTATTAGCCTAGTCTGGGTAATTTATCTTTGTATCGGTCTCGCGACAAGCATGATCAGTAGCTCCTTTTCATCTCAATAGGTCCTCTAGTTCCAAGTACGAAAAATTACGAACTAAGCATGCATTTCAAAAAATGAAAATAACAAGTAAAACGAAAATTGTTTCCTAACTATTACAACCCAAAAATTCAAAAAGAGTGTCCAAATGAAATAGTCTAAAACAAAATTATCAAACATTGTTTAATTAGTGGAATAAAGAATGCATAAAAAGAAAGTAAAGAGAAAGACGGGTTGCCTCCCGACAAGCGTATTTTTAAGTCATGCTAGACTTTGAATTTCTATCCCTCCTTAAGCCTTGTGAAGGGATATGAGCTCCTTGTAGCTTGATTTCCTCCTTGAATTTTTTCATTTACCTTTGCCAACATGCATGGCAATCTCATCCAAAAACACTTCCGAAGCTTTGAATGCTTTGAGGTCACCATCTCCCACACTCATTACATTCCCCTTTCTATCAAAAGTGGCACGTGATCCATCCATTTCAAAAGTGATCTTTTCTCCTTGCACGTCAATACATGCCCCAACCGTATTTAGGAAAGGTCTTCCTAAAATAATATAGTCGTCCTACCCTTCTTTGAAAAGATTACATAAAAATCAACGGGAACAAGGAAGTATCCAATCCGAATGGGGATATCTTCCACAATTCCTGCTGGAGTATGCATGGTTCCATCGTCCAATTGAAGGCTAGTGTTTGTAACCTTCATTTGCATTGGGCAATGGTCTTGATAGAAGGAAAAGGGCATGACACTAATAGCAGCCCCAAAGTCACATAATGCATTCCTAACCTTATGAATGTTGGAGTAGGTGTCCTCCACAATAGTGCGCCACATAATAAATCTTATTAAGGAATATAATTGGGATATTTATTGACTATATATATGATTAGTCAGTTGATTAACGTAAATCAATAACGGTTGGCTGACTAGAGTTTGACGTTATTGTCGTTTGACGGCGATGATCAACTGATCCCTTTCGGTCACACCTAAAGGATGAAATCCAAATAATAACTAATTATTTGTATACGATACAGTTAATTAGTACATTACATATATTCGATATGTACGAGAGTTAATTGTTAGAAATTGAGTTAAGAACTCAAATTTGATTAAACTTATTTTTCAATTATGCGATAATTGACTAATAAATTTATATCTTATTTTAATACGATTAAATAAGATTTAACTTAGTAATTAATCGTTAAATTACTAAATTAGTTGAGGTTTTGAGATAGAGTTAATTAGTTAATTATGTTTACAAGGAGTTGTAAAATAAATTAACTAAGCATTGTGGGACCCATTATATATTGATATAATGGTAAAATATTACTTAAAATGTTAAGTACATAATATTTGTTTAATTGAGTCATATAATTGTTATATGATCAAATTAACACTTAATTATACAAGATAATTAACCATATGATCAATAAGTATTTGTGAGACAAATATCAAAAATCAATATGGACCAAACTAGGCCATGATGGCCCGTTACATAGTAGTTAGTTGGTGATGATTGTTGTTCTTGTTGTAACTCTTTAGTTAGCATTTGAAAGTGACATAACAAGTAGAAAACAATCATCATCTTTTCTACAACACTCCACTCTAATGCATGTGATCAAATTGAACAAAATAAGAGTCCAATATTGGACTACATGATCCGGCCAAATGGCCATATAATGAGCAATTTTGTTGTTCATTTTTCATGACTTGATTTTTTGCAATTTGTTTACTTCTCTCTAAAATTCTTCCTCTCACTAAATACTCTCATATACTAATATTTCCTAAGTATTACTAGTGTAGTAATATAGTCTAATAATAGTAGTATATCATGTATCTTATTATCTAGTTAATAATAAGGGTAGATTATTTGGTGTCATCTTGGTGCAACTTGAAGGAGGTCTTCTAGTTTGGAGATTTCTTGTGTTCATCCATGTTTATAGCTCAAGAACAACAAGAAGGAGTTCTTGTTGTGCCCATATAATTTCCATATCAATGTGAGGAAATTACTTCTTTTATATAAATGTCTTTATATTTGCATGCATGTTACATAGATCATTATAAACTAAATTAATAAGTAATTTAGTAAATAATTAGAAGAGTCTAATTAAGGTCTATGGACTTTCATGTGGTATCAGAGCTAGCTTGTAGCATGCATGTTCATTTTGGACATTTTTATTAAAGTTATAAGATAACTAATAAATCAAATATTTTGAGTTAAAATACGATTCTGACAAAACATTTTATTGCATGTATACCTACTGACCTTAAAATGTTTTTGGTCAAATTTCGTGATTTTAGGAATTAATTTGCTATTTATTTTGATTTTTGGCGTTTAAACCGAGTTAACATGCATTTTATGAGTTAAAAGTTAACTAAAAATAGTTGCATGTTGATTCTGGCCATAAACTTTTAATATGATCTCACATGCATTTCTTACATATTGTATGTAAAATTTCGTGATTTTGACTTATGTATTGCATGTTCATTAATTTTTATACGATAAAAGTTGATAATATGAGATTATAATGTTCATAAAATTGAAACGTCCATTTCTGGTAGTGAAATATTTTTGTACATTTCACATTCGGATGTTGATACTCCTGGTGAAATTTCATAATTTGTTTCACTGTTTTACTATATCTAATGTTTTTATTTGATAAAACCATTAAATACAAAGCTATTTGTTCATAAAATTAATTTAAATCTTTTGAGCAAATGTTTTTTATTTTTATAGTTCCTGGAATTGTTCCAGAATGTACAAAATTTTTTGTTTCAAATTTTATGATGTTAATATTTTATTTTTGTTTTATTTCATAATTGTTATGATTAAACCGTAATATTTAGCAAATGAAATCAAATCGATCTAATTAATGACCAACAAAATTAGTATTTACTAACTTTGAGTTCTAAATCAGTTTAGTTAATTAGTTTGAATTTAAATGAGATTTAAAAGTTGATGATGATTTTTAATGGTTAAAAATCAATAAATCCCGGAAGAAATCGAGCCACAATGAGCATGAATTGAACGTAGGACGATTTTGGCATGAATTTTGCAGCAATATATTTTAATTTATGGTTGAATGAATGAATGTCATTTATTTAATAATTTATGCAAATTTTGTACCTAGTATGGCCTAGTTAATTTTAATCGTTTTTACCCGTAATGTAAGGGAATAACGGTTTGGTTGTAATTTTGTTGCGATCTCGTATCGCCGGTTTGTATAATTTAATAATTTTTTTTTTTAGAATAAATGTATAATAGGATTTTGTATATTTGTATATTTGTAATTATTTTATGAAGACCGGTGACTCCTTCAAGACCCTGCCATTTTGGAAGGTGTTCCAAGTGAAGAGGCAAGGGACCAAGGAGTTGGTTTCCGAATTTGTAACTATCTAGTTAATTTTGATTAGCTAGGTGGCCATACTAGGATTTTATTGTTGCTTGATTGCTTGCTTTATTTTCCGCTCATGCCAAAATCGTCACACATGCAGTTTATTTACCGTTATTGTCAATTCAACGTTATTCACAATTCACCGACTTAGTTCGCTTATAGGGAATTAATAACAAAATTGACAAGACCTCTCACATAACTTAAAAAAAAAATTGAGATTTAGCCTTACCAATTAGTAACACCTATGAACCCTGTGTTCATTAGGGCTACCACGCTCGTGGGTCCCTTTTTACCTCGGGTAAGTAGGGTGATGCGATCAGAAGCCAAAATTCGATTGGACTCAACGAGATAAGCGTTATCTTGGGACTAGGAGATGGATTTAGTTGAAATCCGTCAACCATTTTTGGATAAAGGTAGCATGCGATGACTATTTTTGTCTAAAGATGGGTCTTGGAATCACTTATATAATTTCGTGAGGGGTCATTATATGAGTGACTTGTTTAAAATTGTTTTTACAAGTAAATTATATATCAGCAATGAATGTTTATTTTCCGTTGAGATTTATTTTATACGCGCCAATGACATATATTTTATCCTTCTATGAACTTGTAAATCCGTTCAAATCGTGGAAAGGGTTTCCATTATTTTATACGGTAGCATTTTGATTGCAATCTCCGTTTATACCACCGTAGCTAAAGACAAAATGAATTTTATCTTTTGATCCTCATATTCACCATTGCAAATGTCTCTTATGAAGAGTAATTGAATAAGTCACACTTAGTCAAAAACGTTTTGATTTTTAGTGACGTCTTCTCATAACAGGTACATCATCTTTCCGCTCCAACGAAAATATTCTAATTTTTTGGTATGTCGTCATAATGCTCCTTATCGAGGCTTACCTAAAAAGAGGCCAAATCAGTTGGGACGACTAGGTTAATCGATTTATTTAAATTCGTGAATAACCAAATAACGTAGTCACATCATGAAATGTTTATCCTTTTGAAGGTAAAACCATGAATGAAATGAAGAATAGTCTTCACAATAATTCTAATATACTTGTCTAAGTAGAGATTCATGAAAGTGAGTGGGAGCACTAAGAATGATGTTTATATTCTTAAATTGTTAAGACAAGGTTCAAGAGTAGGTTGGCTCGACTTTGACACAAGGCAAGGGAAAAAGGAAGGACTATTTTGAATAGTAAAGTCAAAACCTAAGCAAGGTGTCGAACCCAACTTTTGACGATTCTATTTTACAGTGTAGGACACAAGAAAAGAATCTTCCCAAAGTTTTCTAAAGAGTTAGAATTGGGTTTAATTTTTTTCAACCCAGAATAGCTATATGATGCATTTATTTTGCTAAATGCATTTTTGGTTATTAATACCTATTATGGGTTTTTCATCAATGTATTCAATGCATATAATATGATTCGTCGTGGCGATGACTAACGCAAAATGAAATGTCCGACCTACAAAGGGAAATATAACTATTGTAGTTTTATTTCTATAGAGACATATAAAAGTTATAATGTAATCAATCTCGTTTTGGATTTAGAGGTATACTTTAATAAACGTTATTATGTACATAACCTCTAAATAAAGAATATAGTATCCACTTTTGTGTACGACACAAGTGTTTCACTTTTGTGAATAGAACAAACGTTGTATCTTAATATGCCTATACTTGGTCAATGGTTATACCATACCAATCAAAGGTAAATATATTCTTGATCTAAACTAGTAATAATTACTTGTCATATAGATTGTAAAAGCTCAAATTGGTGACCCTTATCTAATCTTAATTCTGGATTGTGTAGCACATTAAGAGGCTAGTATTGACAACTAGCCCTAAACCATCTGATTTTGAATCTTATGGTGCGTGCGAATCTTGTATTCAAGGCAAGATGATTCGTGCCCTTTTATTTAAAAGGAAATCGAACTAGTGAGTTATTGGCCCTATTACATAAGAATATGCGTGGTCCAATAACAAACACAACCAGAGATGGTTATGACTATTTCAATTTTTTACCAACGATTTAAGTAGATATTATATTTGATTCTACTTAATGAGGTGCTATGAGAAATCTTTGAAAAGTTCAAAGAGCTTCAATGTGAAGTAGTTAATCACCAAGAGTATTAGACAAGGACTTACGAGTAAATCGTAAATGTAAATATCTAAGTATTGACTTTGATTTTCACCAAACGTATTGTGAAATAGTTTCACGAGTTAACTTCTCTAACATACATTATGAGATAAGGTATTGTTTAATAGAGATACAGAACCTTATACGATATGGTTTTGTCTTTGTCAAGTCAAAATGAGCCATTTGACTAACCTTGGGATCTTAATATTTTTGTCTGCTATTTCTTTTCCCACCATATTAAAACACATTTAAAACAGTCTGATTTCATTCCATATACGATATGGGTAGGTAGTGTACCTAATTTATAAGTTATTTGAATGAAACAAGTGCTCAATAATCCCACATTGACCACGAGAACAAAGCGTTTGTGACTCGTGATGCTGTCTTTCAATAAAAAATACGATTATTTCTTGATAAGACAGAGTGGGAGAAAATGTTTCAAGAGCCACAAACTGAGCATATGGTCCGGAAAAGGTTTTCCTCATTGCTTGTTCAGTAGTTGTTTCTTCGGAACATAAGAGGTCAGGTGGAATTTTATCACTTCTTTATAGAGATGAATTCTAATCTGTGAATTATAAAAGACTGTTTCTAGTCCTAACTTCTTGCTATGGCTTAGAGTCATGTGATTCGTAATGGACTCCATGCATGATGGTCAGGTATGTGACCTGGTAAATTTTACTTGAAGAAGTACGACCTCTTCAATGTAAATAGATTTTTAAGATCGAAATTGCATGGATGAACATTAAAATGTTTCATAAGATAAATTGGTAGGCAAAGAGTTTTGCACCAACCTTATTTCTTCGATCCATTCGAATATACTTAGCAATTACAGCATATCATAATAGTATGATGTCAACTGGATCTCAAGAACCACCTTCTTGAATACGATTCTAGAAGAGGTAGTATATTTTATATTCACCTGTGGGTTCGTAGATCCTAACTATCCTAAGTTAATTTGCAAGCTTAAGAGGATGTCTTAAGTAAGCACTAAAGAGTTGGAATTAGTGTGTCAATCATGTCATAAAATATTTCTCAATATCTCGAGGAATTATGTTTATACATGATGTTTAGTGGGAGTAATATGGTTTTCATCAGTCTTATATGTGGAGACATATTGATCATTTTAGATGATGAAAGATTTTGGAGAAGTAGAATACATCTTTTAGATATCTGGATTTATGGAGATAAATCTAAAAGGATATTAGCATTGAGTCAAAATTCTTATATTGATAAGATCTTTGACTAGTTCAAGAAAGTTGAACACATGATAATTGATTCCTTTTACTTCCGCTGCGGGATCAATTATATACGCTGTGATGTATACTCAATCCGACATTTCGCATGCTTTGAGCATGATGAATCAATTGCAATCAAATCCAAGTGAAAGTCACTTGATAGCCATAATGAACATCCTTAGTACTTGCGAAGGACTAAAAGATATGTTCCATGTGTTTGGAGTTTAAAATGAGTTGCGTGTAAGGGTTACACAGACTTCAGTTTCCAAACTGACCAAAGTGATTTGAAATCACGAGTTGGCTGTGTTTTATAGAAGATTTATCTGTTGGAAGAGTTCCAAGCAGAAAAGACTATTGGAAAGGTTCCACGTAGGAATGACATTTTTAAATATAAATGTCATGTATCCGCTGGAATTGTTCCAGGCAGTTTATCATTGCGGATTTAACAACGGAAATGGAGTACATTGCGTCATATGATGATGCATATGAAGGTAGCTTGGATTGGACTGTATTGGAGGGACTAGAAGTAGTTCCTGTAGTTGTATATCTATCGCATGATACTGTTAATTAAAACAGTGGGGCTACCTTAGGCCAGAGTCCTAAGTCTAGACAAAACCTAGACGGAGTACTCAGGAAAGTTTTATGTAATATGAGATTACGTAGACAAAGAGAAATA